>CM025251.1:24512889-24535649 GCA_013677275.1 Gossypium schwendimanii
TATAATCATGAGTTATTTAAGTAAGCAAGTAAGTAAACAAGTAAGTGAGTAAGTAAAGAAGCAAGTAAATATTCTAATGTTTGATGAAATTTATGAGTATGATTATTTATGATAAATGTTGTTATTTATTTTCTTGTAAACTTACTAAGCTTTATGCTTACTTTTTTTTATTTTCCTTATTTTTATAGCATCGCCAAGTCAGTTCGAGGATCACAAGGACGTTGGAGTTCGTCTTACACTATCTACAGACATCTCAGTATTATGTGATTTTGAAACGTGTAAAGCTATGGCATGTATAGAGACTTAGTCATTTTGAGTGTGTTTATATGATATGGCTAATGGTTAGCTATTGAAATGGCTAATTAAGAACATGTGTGGTGTTATGAATGCCTGGGTGATAGTTTATACCTAGAAAATATGAAAGAGTAAAAATTTGCAATGAAACAGTTTTGGGACAGTACTAGTGATGTGAATTTGAAAAAACACCAAGGATAATATAAAATGAATTAGAGAGTGAATGATATATAGAATTAAAGCTTGTCGAGTCTATTTTCATAAAAAAATAACGATGTAGGTAAAGAAATTTTATATTCTAAGATATTTGAATTTTAGTTAGACAGGGTCGGAATGGTTTTTGGAGTCCCCTATTCTGAATTTAGAAAATCATTAAAAACTGTAAAAAAATAATTATGAGTTATAATTTATATTTTTAGATTCCTTAGTGAGTCTATTTTCTGTAGAAATAAGTGAGAACATCATATGAAAATCATACAATGAGAAAATTGATTTTTAGTCAATAAAGGTCAGAACCATCAGGTAGTGAAACAGGGGAGAATTTAATGAATAAATTGTAATAATTGGCTAATCCAAAAATTCTTAAAATTTTATGGTAAGATAATATATGAGTTTAGTTTTAGGGAAAATTTACAGATCTAAATTTTCAATTCCATAACTCGAGTTATAATTAAATGAGTGATTGCTGCGAAGGTGCACAACATTATTATAAACAGTGAAATAAATTTTAAAAGCAAATTTTTACGCTCCGAACCGATAAGTTAAATCAGATAACACCTCATGCTCGACTCCGAAAACGGTCTTGGGTAAGGGGTGTTACAAGTTGTATACCAATTTGAAGCGCAAGGACATTGGGTTCAATGTAGGGGATTTCTTTTTCCTTAAAGTATCTCCATGGAAGAAAGTTTTGAGGTTTGGTTGAAAGGGCAAGTTAAGCCCTAGATTAATTGGTCCCTATCGAGTGCTTAAAAGGATTGGTCCTGTGGCTTACCAACTTGAGTTGCCACCTGAGTTAGATCATATTCATGATGTGTTTTATGTCTTGATGTTGAAACAGTATTGATCTGATCCCTCACATATTGTTCTAGTTGAGGAGATTGAGGTTAGGCCAGATTTATCATTTTTAGGAGAAATTGGTTCGAATATTAGAACATGAGACCAAAGTGCTAAGACGAAAGAAAATTCCATTATTTAGAGTAATATGGAGAAATCATGGCATCGAAGAGGCTACTTGGGAGCCAGAGGACTCAATTCGACTTCAGTATCCTCATCTTTTCAAAACAGGTAATTTTGAAGACGAAATTTTTTAAGGGAGTGAAGCTGTAACATCCCAAATTTAGCTCCATAAAATTTAAAAATATATCAAAAATAGGTAATTAACCTGATGGTTAGTTATTTATTGTGAAAGCATGAAAGTTAGTTGGAGGTCCTAGGTTCAAGTCGCAACTCTTACAAAATAAATTAATTTTTGCAAATTCCGTTGTTTTTTTTATGTGTTGGCATCCAAGCCTAGTAAACCTAGGTATAAATACAATTTTTTTTTATCAAAATAATCAGCCTTTTAATCCCTTTTTTCTTCTACCTTAGCCGTCCCTAAGCCCCTCTCCCTCTCCCTCTCTTCATCTTTATTTTTTTCCTTTTCCCTTTTTCCTCCATTGTTGTCGTTGCCTACACCCCCCATTTTACCATCTTCTTCTTCTTCTTTTTGTATCAAGATTGTGCACCATCTCCTTTACTATATTTCTGCAATTTTTATTCTATTAAATAAGCCCCAAAACTGAAATTTTGAACTCCAAGATCGATCCTAAACATCGTCTAGAAAGTGCCATTGTCGTTTCTCTCGACTAGCTTGTATAAGGTCTCTTTTCTCTACAATTTCTTAATTAATCTTGTCCATTAAAAACATAAATATCTAGATCTGAAATTTAGGGGAATTTAAATGTTTTTAAAGGTATTTTTCTAGATTTTAAGGAGGTCTCAAACCATTTTAAAATTCCGCCCCAATTTCGACCACCATGGGTGGTGGTGTGTGCGCATATTTGTAGAATAGGGGGCTGTTTTGTTTCTTGAATCTTGCCCAATTAATTTCAGCCTTAATTTGAGTTCTTGAACCCTCCTAATCAGCTATTAAACCCATGTCAATCAGGGAAAAACCTTTTGATCATTTGGGCATTCGAAACTCACAAATCGGGAAGTGTAAGTGCAGTTAAGCGTAAAATTAATTGTTGTTTCCACATAGTTGTAGGGTAAATGTTATGGATTGATTAAATGAAGAAATTTAATAATTAATATCTACTAATTTTCCAGTATATTATGGAATTAGGTGCTGACCCAAACGCCCGAAATCAACCGTAAAGTTGAAGAACGGTCATACTTACAGTTCGCATCGATAGAAGGTAAGGAATCAAACTAGTTGAATTCGTAAAATAGTTATTAATTCAAAATTTTGTTTGAACCCATAAGTGGGTAATTGGGGGTTGGTTAAGTGGTAAATTTATTGAATTTATACTAAATTTTTCTTTAGGATCATATAATGGTTTATTAAGGGAAATTTGAAGATTTACTAGGGTGCTGTGAAAAAGTGAAAAAAAAGGTGTGGGTCCTAAACTTGTAAAATTTGCTTGATAATGATAAATGTCATGTTATATTTGATAAATGAGCTTCTAATTGGTTTGGAATAGTAGAAAAAGTATTAGTTTTGTGAGTGGCCGAACCAAGTACATTTCGAGCCTTAAAAGATTGATGTATTGGCAAAATTGCTAGTTTGACTGTATGAATTTGTAATTGAGATTGTTTTGCATAATTATATTATGTGATATGAGAATGTTTAATTGAATGGTATGGAATGTTGAGATATTAGGTGTGTGCATGATTTAAATGCATGACATATTTACTATGATATATATATATATGTGAGGTTTCTATTGGTGCACAATGAAATTCGTAAAGTATGTGAATTAAACGATATTGATAGATACCATCTTAATGGTAATTTGAAAAATTGGAACACTGTTTCCTTTTTCTGAAAGTATGTGATTAGTGAGGACATGTTGAACATGTCGAATAAATGTGAAAAGTATTGAAATATGATTATGTATGAATTTGTACAACATATTGCATGTGGATTGGGATGGGATTTTGTGGTTGACGGAGTAGTTCTGTGGAGTACCGATGGCATATTAAGTTCGCATATATTTGTAGTTAGTGCACTGCATTTGGAGTACCGAGGGGATTGACAATTATATCGCATTATTTATTTGGCAGTTTCACTGCATTATTAATTGTTGCTAGTTTTACCACATCAAGCTTTACTCACATACGTTGGAGTTTGGTAGACGAGTTCTAGGGAATTCGTGGTGTGTAGCGGATGGTATGGGTAGGATCTGACATGTGCATTTTTCACAATCATGTGCATTTCAAATTATTATTGATAATATTTGATTGTGCTATTGGTACCTCTACGAAATTCCCTGTATGAATGTTTAATACTTGTTTAGTCTTACATTGAGTTTGTTAAGCTCACCTCATTATCTCAACTTCTCGGGTATTGATCCAACTTAGGATCAGAATTGGCAAGCGAATATACAATGGAATTCAGACTTTACTTTGTCATATTATTTTAATTTAATTATATTTTTAGGTTATTCTGTTATTATTCGGTTTTAGATTGTAAAGTTTCTTTAAACTGTGGTTTGGGACTATTCGAGATTTTGGGGTTTTTCACGCATGCGTGACATGCATGTCTGGTATAGATATACGATTTTTATAAATATGTTGAAATGGATTATGCATGATATATGGCTAAATTAATAATTTGAATAGTAATGGTACATTTCCACTGCTAAGAAGATAACAAAATCATTTTTCAAAGGCAACACCGTCAGTAAGGTTTGACAAAAACTGACCTAATTCACTAATTTGACTTAAGCATGGTTGGACTAAGTAAATGGACGTTTTACAATGCTAACAATAGAAACCACGATTTTATAAAATGAAGTACTAGAAGGTTTTGAACTATCGTTACGATAGGTTTGACACTAAGGTTCCCAATGTGGCATTCCTAATTCGACCATAACGTCTACGCCGAGTGTGGGAGGTTATAAACTGCTTACCTCTAGACCTCACAGTCTAGACTAGTTCAGGGTTAAGGTGTTCATAGATAGACCATACCAATTTTGGGTTAATTCCGACCTAGATGACTTTTTAGGATCGTCAAGCTTAGGGTTTAAGTTCTTTCTCTCCCAAATAGCTGATTCACTAAGAAACTTTATCTTTCAATCAATTAATAATATTAGAATAGTTGAAACATGTGAGATATGTATTGAGCACAAATTGATTCTATTTACGCAAACATTCAATTAAACAATGTTTAAGAAAGATATATAAAGAATAGAATAGAGGAAAAGATATGCTCGTGGATTTATCGATGAAAACGTGGCTCTTGGAACAATGTCCCCTCACAAAAATCCCACTTTGGAATAGGATCTTCTGATTACAAGAACATAAAATACCCTAAGTGAAAACCAAGAACACAATGAAAACCTAAGAATAATTTCTATCTTTGTAAAATTTTGTGTTTAAACAAATTACAATAGTCTTTATATAGGCTAAACTCCAAAGAGTTTGATTAGGACAAATACACCTAACTTCCCTCAAAAATGAAATTATCACATGTAGGATATTTTTGGGCTACGCAAGGGCGATGATGCAACACAGGCCTGTAGTGTTACAACATCAGATTTGGTGTCGCGACACAACAGGGAGTGTGTCGCGACAACGAAGACAGTTTCTCTCTAGAACTTGTTTTTAGCTTCTATCTTCGATGTTGAAACATCACTGTCTTGGTCTCGTGACATAGGCATCAATTTCGGCCCAAATATGCATCTTTAGCTCCCACCTTTGATCTATAAGATCATGTAACCTTATTTAGATATATAAATGTATAAAAACTACTAGAAAGTATAAATTTCTACTTTATGTATGAAAACCTAAATATATACTAAGATGTTTTAGTTTAACTATTAAACAAGCTAAAGTTATGTATAAAAAGGATGTAAATAATATCGTAGTTCATGGCAGATCAGGTGGCCCATTAGGTCCTAACCTAACTAAAAAATACGTAAGAATGCTTATTTTGTATAAATTAAGCATAAAATTAATTTCCCACAACGAATTATGGCAGATCAAACTCCCCCACACTTAAGTCATTGCATGTCCTCAAGCAACAAGATAAAATAAATAAAATAAAACGTGCACACACAAGAGAATAAAATCAAATTATAACAGCACGTTCTTCAGTGGTGTCAAAAACAGTGGTTTTGGGACCACAAATTCGATGAGTAAGTTCATAAATGTTATTATTTAATATTTACTAGTCAAATATGGTATTAAAATAAATTTTGAATTGTCAATTTATGCTAATTGAGTGAATAATCAAGTTCAAGTGGTATGACCCTAAAGTCGAGTGATTTTAGAGAATGAGGTATTGGGACCACGTTTCTATAAACTGAACCGTAAATATTTCTATAAATATTTACAGAGTGTTATTAAGGTTTTATTAAAGTTTCGTTAAGAAATTTTAATGTTTAGATGCTTAATTAAGAAAAAAGGACTAAATCGTAATAGTTGAAAATTTTAATCGCTAATAATTTAAAGGTTAATTTATTAAAGAAATATAATGGGGTGGCCTTAATGGATAAATTACTCATTCTTAAGATGCTGGGACGGTTTAAGCTTTAATGTCTTTTAATTTTATATGTTTTATATGTTATTTAATTACTAAAATAAAGAAAGGGTTAAAAGTATGAAAAAAAAAGGTTATTTTCCTAATCTGTTTTCTTTTATTTTAATTGAAAGCCATTGTTAAAGACTTTGGAGATTCATCCAAGCTTCAATTTATGCATGCAAGTCCTTTTTGAACCCGTTTCTAATCATTTTTATGTTTTTGAGATCGTTGCAACTAGGTCTAGCTAGCTCGTACCTTCATTTTTGAAACTGTTAAAGATTTTGAATGCCACCATTGATGAATCTTTGTGAATTTAGATGTTAAGGGATGAATTTTAAGTATTTAGTTGTTATTTATAAGTATTTTGTTAAGTAATTTCTAATGATTTAAATATTTTGGGATTAAATTGCTAAAGTAATAATAATTAAAGGACTTGATGTGAAATTGTTACAAATGTGCGCTGTAATCGATGCTATTAACATTCAGGTGGTATGTATTTTCAATAACATTGGTTTATTTAAATGATTAGGACATAAAGACTAAATTGAATAAAAATGAAAAGTTAAGGGTAATTTTGTAAAAATGTCAAAAAGGACTAATTGCATAAAATGAATTAGTTTTACTGTCTGAATTAATGAATTGAATGAAATTATTTATTTAGATCATGAATGAATGGAAAATCAAGGAGAAGAGAAAATTACGAAATAGCCTCTATACATAGTCATTGCTGCAAATTAGCCAGGTAAGTTCGTATGAATTGTAATCATTATAATGTTAATTAAATTAAATGTTTATTATGTTGTTTTTAATGTAAATGAATCAATATATATATATATATATGAATGTATCCACATTATGAAAAATTGACGGTTATTGAGTCCCGGTTCATAGGATATAAATGACATGTCATTAGGGTTTTCATGTTTTGGTTACTGGTCTTGAATATCCTACCGATGGAGGAAGTCTTGTATTTGTTGCGGAAACTCCATAGCTCGTGTGAGAAAACCCATTTCACAACTCGTGCGAGCAACAATGTAAAGGAAAGGTTACGGTTATATGTTTAAGCACACTCTGTGTGAGTTTTCCCGAGAACCCGATGATATTCTAAGTAGTTCAACAGGCATAAAAAGGAAAGGAATGGTAAGTGTTCAAATCAACTATATCATGTATTAATGAAAAGGATTCAAATGATAAATTTCAATAAAAAAATGCTTATGTTCATGAAAATGTTGTATGAATCAAATGATGTATTTTCTCATGAAATGGCTTGTCATGTGGTTGATTCCAAAAGAGTTATGTATAAATGCACTAACTTGTGTATTGATGATGATCTTAGGCTTGTGCCAAGCTTGTGGTTATGGCTAATGTTTACGCTTATGCTTTGTACTATGCAAATGAAATGGGTAAGAAAAGGGAACAAAATTGTAAGTTCATAATTAGGATGTAATATGATGATATAAAAGGATTGATGAGTTAAATGATATACTTATATGTGAGAAATCTATTTATACTATGGATGAAATTACTTATATCAGGTATAAATACACTAACTCATGAATTGATGATTTTGTTTAGGCTTAAGGTAAACATTTGGAATGGAATGGTTGGTAAATGGAATTGTTCATAAACTTATGAAAAGGTTGATAATTATGTAATATGTCTTACAAAATCCTATTATGTTATGAATTAAATTATATGTGATGTTGATGGACTTACTCATTTATGAGTTGATGGTTATAAAGTTTTAAAAGTCTTATGGCATTGGTATAGGTTAATATTTATTCTATAAAGTTCATTATTGAAATGAAATATTATGTTTAAAGTTTATACGAGCTTACTAAGCATTCCTTGCTTACGTAATTATTTTCCTTTACTTTACAGATCATCGGAAGCTCAATCAGTTGGATGGTCGTTAGAGATCTATCACACTATCCAACAATTATATCAGTGGTTTTTGATGTTTTGGCAAAGGTTATAATGGCATGTATAGGAGGACTTGTGTTTAATACTAGTTAAATGTTGGTTGATGATTTTAGCATGTATAAGTTGTTTTGGCACCATGTGATGTTGGTTGGTTTGTGCCACTTTGGCACTTTTTATGCCTATTTAGTATTTGTTAATGTAACAATGGTTTGATGCATGTTTCAATGACCAATATGGTATGTGATGGATTAGTTTCATAATGGTCAAGATAGGGTATGTTTTGAAAAGGTATTGGACTTGATGTCCATGATTAAAATGTGGTAATGTATACATGTTTAGGTAAGATTTAAAGGAATTCATTTGAGGTGTCTTGTTTGGCATATTGGTTGAATGGATTTGGTCTATTGAATTGGTCATTTCATGCATGTTTTGGTAAGGTTCTCATGCTTTGATTATGTGCTCAAAATGCTTTTAGGTATATGCTTGATTTGGTGATTTAAATGGCTTGATTTTGGCCAATTTCATATCCACACGGCCTGAGACATGGGCGTGTGACTCAGTTGTGTGTGACACAAGGCCGTGTGTCCTTGTAGGTTTTAATTCATGCAAGTTAGGCTAGCACACGGCCTGATATACAAGCGTGTTTGGCTATTTCTAAAGTTACATGGCCTGGCACACGGGCGTGTGGCTTGGCCATGTAACCCAACTCAGAGAGTTACACGGGTATGGACATAGCCATGTGTCCCTATTTTAATTGTTACATGGCCTGAGACATGGGCGTGTGTCTCAGCCGTGTGAGTCACACTACCTGGCAACATGGCCGTGTGACCCCTACAATCCAATTTTTCTAAATTTTTCATAAACTTTTCAAATGTTTTGAATCTAGTCTCAAATTGTTTCTATGATGTTTCTAGAGCCTCGAGGGCTCGATTAAGGGACGATATGTATATAAATGATTGTTTTATAATATGTTTATAAGAATGTATGAAATGTATGTTTAAATATTCCGTTTGTATGGTAATACTCTGTAACCCTATTTCGGCGATGGATACTTGTTAAGGGTGTTACACAAACAGTGCTTGAGCATGTCATATACAAGGACTAAATGAAAAATACTCTACATATGATAGTATGAATGAATAAGTAACTCGAACATAATATACAGTTGACTTTCGACCTTCAATATCACACACATTAGTTCATAAAATTACAAATCAAAAAAATTCAAGAGTGTTAAGTAAATTGGTCCATCGAAACAGGTATACAAAATATACATTTATACTCGAAGAACACAAGTAATTAGAAATGTCAAATTTTAGTCAAATTTCATCCATAAATCGTATCACTTAGGTCACATAGGTCTTTCAGCTGGTAATGTTCTACGGGTTAGATTGGTTCAAAATCAAGGAATAGGTTCACAATACTATTAAAGTACGAAAATATTTCACATTAAATTGACCCTAATACTTCCCCGATTAGACCCTTTAGCTCACCACTTAATATCCCCTTCTCTTACTACCTTTTATCTCCAATTCCTAAGGTATAGTAAAGTATGAGTGAATACAACTATCCTAGCGACACTAATGTACTAGAAATGAAGAATTTGTTTCTTTTATCTTTTTTTTTTCACTCACTTTTCTTTTCTATTTTCTTGAGAACTTCTTGCTTGGCTATTTTAAACTTTTCAAACACTTTCTTTTGATTGATTCTCAATTTTTTCATTTAAGCACAAGTTTGTAAGACTCTTATACTCACCATACTATACTATCCATTAGGTTTACTCTTATTGTTCTTTTAATTTGGAAACCTATAATGACATGAAATTCAAGGGTGTCAGGAAATGTACTTCCCCTGTGAATCGGGTTTATAAATATTTTCATTAAATATTTTTAGAGTTGCCTAAGGAGGGAATTGAATGATAGTTAGCTAATTTTAAGTATTAAGTGTTTAATTAAGGTAAGGGGACTAAATCAAATAAGTGATAAAAGTAGGAATTAAGTATGTAATAAAATTAGATAAAGGGACTTATTAAAGAAATAGACCATTAATTATATGAGTTTTGATAGTGGATATTTATGAGAGTAGAACATATGTTATATATTAATGACATGTTAACATTTAAGTTAGTATATTATGTTAGAATAAAATAAATAGGAAAATAAAAATAAAATAAAGGAAACAAATAGCTTAGTGGAGATGGGAAATGAGTTTTAAGCCTTATTACTTTGCATGCCGATTTGGTGAAGGGAGACAGCATATTCGGCCATTGTTCTTTTAGTTTGAAGAACAATTTAGTTGGTATGTTTTGATCCTTTTTATTTCTATTTTATATTTTTGGAACACTAGGATCATGAACTCACTTACCCATGTTGGAATTTTTAGAATTAGTGAAGTTTGAGAAGATTGCCATTGTAGGGAAATTAAGTTCTTGGTGTTATTTTGTTGGATACTAATTTTTGTAATTAAATAGACATTTTTCGTTAAATGATTTTGGCTAGTTTTATTTTCCAACGATTAAAATGTTGAATTGTAAAAATAACATGGTGTTAAACTAGGAAATATAAGATTTTAGGAATTGCATATGAATCCTTATATGGGTTTGGTAGGAAGTTTGATTTAAGAATGCTAAATAAGTGGTTGTGGTAGGGACTGAGTTATGCATATAACAAAAGTTGAGTGCAAAAGCATAAATCATGATTTATGGGTTAGTTGTTTAAGTAGGAATGTTTTAAGGGTTTGAATGAATTAAATTGTTGTTTTAGATCAAGAAACAAACTGGTCGGACATGAATCGTGGAATAAGTAAAGTACCGGAGTAGTTATCAGCCTCACGTCAGCGATTAATTTTTGTTAAGGTAAGTTCGTAGTCTCGAACTTAATCCTTTTATTAATCATTTATTTAATTCATAATTAGATTTTATTTAAAAACTTGATATACTATCTTATGTTCATATTTGAATAATGATGTTAACTAATGAATTAGTAAATTGTGAAAATAAATAACTATTTATTTGTCGATTTATCCGACTAGCGTTGGGCGCAACTTTTGTCAGTTTATCTGACTAGTGCTGGGCACACATTTGTCGGTTTATCAGATTAGTGTTAGGTGATAACTCTTCTACGGTTTATACGCTAGGCATCAGATGCAATGTATCGATTAGACTAAACATCAAGGTTAGATGAACCAATGAGGAAGGTTGGTTATTAAGGAAGAATTATATTTACTTATGTATATATATTTATTAAATTAAGTAAAATCTACTAAATGTGGTTTGTTTCCACGATTACAGGTTAGGTAAATAGTAGACTCAGACTCAGCATCCTACAAGAATCCTTACTCAACATCGGTGATGTCCTCTTTTGTGTTTTTAGCATGTACCGAGGGGGTATTAGTTGATTAAAACCTTTTGATTTTAAGTAGTTTCTATATGTGTTTTAGTGATATGTTGTAAATATGATAATGGTGTTTTGGTATACATATATGTTTTGAATTTTGTATTTGGTTCTATGAACCTTAACACCTCACCAAGATATGTCATTTTGGTACTTTCAAATGCTTGTAAATGAGATATTCTTTGTATGTTGATGATATTTTGAAAATGGTCATTTATGGCATATTTGGCACATAATTGAATTAGGTTATCATGCATGAAAATTGGTGTGTTATAATAGTTGAAGTTTTGGTACAATTGTGGTGCTTTTTAATGGCATATTGGTTAGGTGAATTAGGTTGCTTGAAATGGTATGTTTATGTATGTTTGGATGATATTTGTACCCCTTGAAGCAGTGCCCAAATGTCATGAATGGTTAGGTAGGAATTGGTGTTGGAATGGCTTGATTTTAGGTAAATTTTGGGGTCAAATGGCCTGGGACATGGGTTGTCACACGGCCGTGTGACACACACGGCCTGGTGACAAGGTCATGTGTCACCTAGGAGTTTCTTAGTGTTTCAAGTCAGTGAGTTACACGACCTAGCACACGGCCTAGGATACGAGCATATGGGGCATCTCAGTGAGTTACATGGGTGAGGACACAGGTTGAGACAAGACCATGTTTCCCTTATTCGAAAGTTACACAGCCTACCACATAGCCTCGTGACCCCTATTTGCCAATTTCGATGTGACTCTACATTGATTATCGTCAATTATATAAGTTGATAATTAAGAATTGATACCCCCTTCCATGTATAGATGATTTGTTTGCTCAACTTAAAGTAGCTTCTATCTTTTTCAAGACTGATCTAAGATTAGGATACTATTAGTCGAAAGTAAAAGATAGTGATGTACCAAAAATGACTTTTCGAACAAGCTATGGTCATTATGAATTTTTGGCGATGCCTTTCGGTTTGACGAATGCTATAGCAACGTTTAAAGACCTAATGAACCATATTTTTCACCTTATCTTGATTAGTTTGTGGTTGTTTTTATTAATGACATTCTGATTTTGAATAAATTAGAAGCTGACCATGAACAACACTAACGAATCGTGTTACAATTGTTTGGGAAATTCAGCAAATGTGAATTTTTGTTAACAGAAGTGGTATTCTTGGGGGACATGATATCAGCTGATGGAATATGAGTGGATCCAAACAAGATCGAAGCAATTGTTCAGTGGAAAGCGCCGAAGTATGTATCAGAAATTTGTAGTTTCATTGGTTTAACCAGATATTATCGATGATTTGTGAATGGATTTTTGAAAATAGCTATGCCAATGACAAAGCTTCTCCAGAAGAAAATGTCGTTTGTTTGGAGTGAGACATTTCAAGAGAGCTTTGATAAGTTGAAACAATTATTGACAGAGGCATCGATTTTAGCTCTACCTGAGTCAGGAAAGGAATTCATGGTTTATAGTGATGCCTCGTTAAGTGGGTTGAAATAATGTTACATGGTACATTGATATATGAAATAATAATACATGTATTTGAGATGTGGTTATTTATTGAATTCATCCATATGTATTGGATTTTATATGTGAATTACATGACTAATATGTTGGTGAACATGTGTTTAGGCTTTTGGCCAAATTGGTTAGGATATGCTATGTTAACTTACCTAAATTATGATTAAATGGTAAGCTAAATTCTATGTTTTACGAACTTACTAAGCTTAAATGCTTACTCTGTGTTGTTTTCTATGTTTTATAGTGAAGTTCGTTTGGCTTGGAAGCTTGTCGGAGTTATATCACACTATCCATCAACTCTTTTGGTACTTTTAGTTGGTTACATTTTGGTTATAATGGCATATATTTGGGGTAATATTAGCCATATGTTTGGTTGTTGGAAACGGTCATTTGATGTGGTCAAGTTTTTAGTATCTTAATGATATAATGGCTTATTTTGGTATGTATATAAGTTGCTTTATATGATAGATGAATGTCTTGATTTATGATGGAATAATGAAAGGTGAATTAGCAGTTGAATGTGTGTATGTTATATGTCTTGTAGTTTAAGAAAAACAAATGGTGCTTCATTATGGTAAATTTGGTGTTTTGATGGAAATGATTTATATAGTAATTTGATTCTAGTGATTAAGTAGTATAATTGGTACGAAATGGTATGTTTTGGATGGTAAGTGAATTGGCATGAAGTGATGCAATGATGGCTTGGTATATTATTGGCTTATTTGATTTAATGGTGTACATGATTATGCATGTTTGCATATTATCATTTGAGCTTCCTAAGGGAATATTGGTTGTATGTGAATATACTACATGTTTAAGGCTTGATTTTATTTGTTTTTGATGCTTGATTATAGCTTGTGTATATGTGCAAATTTGGGTGAGAAAGATGGCTTGTAAAATATCCTATTTTCGTCCCCACGAGCAGAGACATGAGTGTGTGTCTTAGCCATATGTGACACACGGCTAGGTGACACGGCCGTGTGTCCCCTGTATCTTTTAAAGAGTGTCAATCAGTATGCTCACACGGCCTAGCACACGAGCGTGTGGCTTGGCCGTGTGACCCAAGTCAGTGAGTTACACGGGCGGGGAAATGGTCGTGTGTCCCTATTTCGAATGCCCACACGGCCGTGTGACCCTTACAGTTTTGAAAATTTTAAATGTTTCTAAAATTTTTTCTGAGTTTTTTATTTAGTCCTGATTTGTTTCTAATTCATATTTTGAGCCTTGAGGGCTTGTATAAGGGACAACATGTATGAATTTGATTGGTTTTTGACATGAATGCTATATGATATGAAGTGTTTGAAATTTCTGTCTGTCTGATCTGTAAGTTCGGTAATGATCAGTAACCTTGTTTCGGTGATGGATACCGGTTAGGGGTGTTACATATTACTTCGAGAAGGTCATGAAAGTCCTTTTTATATGCACCCAGGTGGAACAAAAAGGTATCGCAATTTGTGAGAGTTATACTGGTGCCAAGGGATGAAAAGAGAAATATTTGAATTTGTGAGCAAATGTTTAACGTGTCAACGAGTGAAAGCAGAGCATCAAGTTCCTACAAGACTTCTTTAGCCCATAGCAATCCCTGGGTGGAAAAGGAAGCGCATAACGATGTATTTTACAACTGGGTTACCATTATCTTTAAGTAAGAAAAATTAAGTATGGGTGATAGTGGATCAATTTACCAAGTTAGCTCACTTTATCGCAATAAAAGCAGATTGGTCACTTCAAAAGTTAGTTGAAGTTTACATCCATGAAATTGTCGGATTACACGGTGTATCTATATCCATCATATCCAATAGAGATCCTTGATTCACTTCAATATTTTGGAAGCAAATGTATGAATCTCTTGGTACGAGACTCAATTTTAGTAAGGCTTTTCACCGGCAAACAGATGTACAATCAGAGCGTCTCATACAAAAGAAGATATGCTTAGAGCTTGCGTAGTTGACTTTTAGTTAGGTTAGGAGTGTTATTTACCTTTGCTAGAATTCGTTTATAATAATAGTTTTGAAACAAGCATTCAAATGGCTCCATACGAAGTTTTATACGATCGTCGATGTCGAACATTGGTTTGCTGGTTCGAGTTGAGTGATAAATTTAATACAAGAAACAAAGTATAAAGTTAAGGTGATTTGAGACAGATTAAAAGCAGCCTTTGATAGATAGAAATCGTATACAGATTTGAAATAATGGAACAATGAATACTGAGTTACGAGTATCACCGTGGAAGAAGGTATTACGTTTTGAAAGAAAAAAGAAATTGAGCCCTGGTTTCATAGGTCCATATGAGATCATTGAAAGAGTTGGACTTATTACGTACCGATTAGCACTGCCAGTAGAGCTACAGAAAATACATAATGTTTTCCAAGTGTCGATGCTCAGAAGATATCGATCGAATTCGTCTCGTGTTATATCAGCAGAAGAAATTGAAATTCAACCTAATCTAATATATGCAGAAGAACTGGTTGAGATTTTAGCTCGTGAGGTGAAAGTTTTACGTAACAAGCGAGTCCCATTAGTGGAAGTTCTTTGGCATAGCCATAGCGTCAAGGAAGCGACGTGGGAGTCAGAAAAAACGCTGAGGTCTCAATGTCCTCACCTCTTGTCAAGTAAATTTTGGGGACGAAATTTCTTAAGGAAAAAAATTTGTACCGGCGTGAAAGTTAGGGATGTCGAAAAACGTACTTTCGAGACCCTATTTTCGTGAATTGGGTTTATAAGTATTTTCATTAAATATTTTTAGAGTTGCCTAAGGAGGGAATTGAATGATAGTTAGGTAATTTTAAGTATTAAGTGTTTAATTAAAGTAAGGGAACTAAATCAAATAAGTGATAAAAATATGAATTAAGTATGTGATAAAATTAGATTGAGGGACTAATTAAAGAAATTGACCATTACTCATATGAGTTTTCATAGTGGACATTTATGAGAGTATGACATATGTTACATATATTAACTATTTGTTAACATTTAAGTTAGTATATTATGTTAGAATAAAATAAAAAGGAAAATAAAAAGAAAATAAAATAAAGGAAACAAATAGCTTAGTGGAGATGTGAAATGATTTTTAAGCCTTATTACTTTGCATGTCGATTTGGTGAATGGAAAAAGCATATTCGACCATTGTTGTTTTAGTTTGAAGGTCAATTTTGTTCGTATTTTTTGATCCTTTATATTTATATTTTATATTTTTGTAACCTTAGGATAATGAAGTCACTTACCCATGTTGGAATTTTTAGAGTTAGTGAAGTTTGTGAAGATTGCCATGGTAGGGAAATTATGTTTTTGGTGTTATTTTACTACTTTTGTAAATTAAATAGACATTTTTGGTTAAATGATTTTGGCTAGTATTATTTTCCAAGGATTAAAATGTTGAATTGTAAAAATAGCATGGTATTAAACTATGAAATATAAGATTTTAGGGATTGCATATGAATCCTTATAGGTTCAGTTAGCTAGAGAGTCTGATTTAAGAATGCTAATTAAGTGGTTATGGTAGGGACTAAGTTATGCATGTAACAAAAGTTGAGTGCAAAAGCATAAAATATGATTTATGGATTGGTTGTTTAAATAGGAATGTTTTAAGGGTTTGAATGAATTAGATTATTATTTTAGATTAAGAAACAAACCGACCAAACATGAATCGTGGAAAAAGTAAAGTACCGGAGTAGTTATTGGCCTCACGTCAACGATTAATTTTTGTTAAGGTAAGTTCGTAGTCTTAAACTTAATCTTTTTATTAATCATTTATTTAATTCATAATTAGATGTTATTTAAATACTCGATATACAATCTTATGTTCATATTTGAATGATGATGTTAATTAATGAATGAGTAAATTGTGAAAATAAATAACTATTTATTTGTTGGTTTATCCGACTACTGGTGGGCGCAACTTTTGTCAGTTTAACTAACTAGTGTTGGGCACACATTTGTCGGTTTATCTGATTAGTGCTAGACGCAAACTCTTTTGCGGTTTATTTGCTAGGCATCAAGTGTCATGTATCGATTGGACTAAACATGAAGGTTATATGAACCAATGAAGAAGGTTGGTTATAGGCATTACTAAGGAAGAATTATATTTACTTATGTATATATATATATTTATTAAATTAAGTAAAATCTACTTAATGTGGGTTGTTTCCATTATTACAGTTTAGATAAATAGTAGACTCGGACTCAGCATCCTACAAGAATCCCGTAGCCAACGTCGGTGATGTCCTCTTTTGTGTTTTTAGCATGTATCTAGGGGGTATTAGTTGATTAAAACATTTTGATTTTAGATAGTTTGTATATGTTTTGTAGTGGTATGTTGTAAATATGATAACGGTGTTTTGGTATACATATATGTTTTCAAGTTTGTATTTGGTTTGATGAACCTTAATACCTCACCAAGATATGTCATTTTGGTACTTTCAAATGCTTGTAAATGCAATATTCTTCGTATGTTGATGATGGTTTAGAAATGGTCATTTATGGCATATTTGACACATAATTGAACTAGGTTATCATGCATGAAATAAGGCAATATTGGCATGTTTTGATAGTTGAAGTTTTGGTACAATTGTGGTGCTTTTGAATGGCATATTGGTTAGGTGAATTAGGTTGTTTTTTAGTGGCATGTTTATGTATGTTTGGATGATATTTGACCCCCTTGAAGGTGTGCCCAAATGGCTTGAATTGTTAGGTAGGAATTGGTTTTAAAATGGCTTGATTTTAGTTAAATTTTGGGTTCACATGACTTGGGTCACAGGATGTCACATGGCTATGTGATACACACAGCCTTATGACATGGTCGTGTGTCATCTCAAAGTTTCTTAGTGTTTCAAATTAGTGAGTTACACGGCCTAGCACACGACCTGGCACACGGGCGTCTAGGGCATCTCAATGAGTTACACTGGTGAGGACATGGGCTGGGACATGGCCGTGTGTTCCTTGTTCGAATGTTACACGGCCTAGAGTGATGTCACACGACCTAGCCACACAATCGTGTGACCGCTTTTTGCCAAAATTTGTTTCTTTTTCTTAAAAATTTTGATTTGTTTCAAATTAGACTCGAATTGTTTCAAAGCTATTTTTAAGGCCTCGAAGGTTAGATTTAGGGACAAAATGCTTAGGTTTTATATGTTATTAAATGTGATTAATTTAATTAATGATTTATTAATAACTATTTTTTGACTATTCGATAATGCTCTATAACCCTAACCCGACGACGGAGACAGGTTAAGGGTGTTATAAAACCACTATGTAGTATCTACCTAATCGCCAATATTAATGGCCCAACGTCTAAGTTCGTGCTAGGACCAAGAAAATTAGATCAATAGATTATAGTTTAAGGCTTAGGGCTTCCATTGTGGTTCATCAAGGAATAAGAAACTAGGCTCAAAATTAGGTTACTAGGGATTTTAAATTAAGGTCAGCTTTTTGGCTCGAAAATGTCTACAAAACAACGCCTTAGGTCATCCCTAATTATCTCAATTCTTGGACTACAATTAATTAAATATTAACATACTAATAAATGTTATTCAAACAAACATATATTTTTTTCATGTACCTATTAGTCACTTGGTGCACTTAACACACTTTCACCTATTAAAATTGTAATAAAATGAACTAAATAGTGTCATATTGAACAACCTAAATTTAATTGCTATCGAATAATATTTACAATTTAAACACAAATCCTGTTTACATGCTCCTAACCAGTCACTTTTATTGCTATAAGCTAGCGCACGAACAAACACACACAAAAACGAAAAATAAAAAAAATAAGAAGAACATAAATATTTTGAAAGATTTATATGTTACCCCCCATAAACACATTATTTGGCACATTGTCCCTAATATGTATCCCAAATATAGGAGAAAAGACTACTCAATTTTAGCATTGAAGGGCCTCGGATGTGATTGGATAGTCCTCCTCGCGCTAGTTTAGCTCCAAAATGCAGTGCCTCATCCTACACAAAAGTTATCTAAAAGAAAACTAATGAAAAAATAAATAAACCAAGCCCAAACAAAATAAAATAATCCAAAAATAAAAATTATAAGTCCCAAAAAAATTAAACTAAAAAGTTTAGAAGTTTTTTATCAGATTCAGCATCTAGTCGACGCTTCTCAATCATCAGGTCCTTCGCTAGACCCGTGTCTGGTATGGTTGCCATATCACACCTATAAAGATAGTGGGACTTGTGTGGCTCAGGGTGTGGATCTTAACTCCTCTGACTGATGGCTACTCCAATCACAACATCTTGTCTTAATCATTTTCGAGGCTAGCTCTTCTTCTCTTTCTTGGTCGTTGCCTTCTTCCTCCTCCCATTCCTCGTCAACTTGTGGCATGGGTGGAAACCTATTTGGTGGTGGCTCAGATATGGGAATCCCAAATTTTTTGGCGTAGTCCATGCCCAACAGTGTCATCCATTGCATCCATTGGATGACCCATCCATATCGGTCATGTCACTAGTCCTTTGGCTCCCTTGGTCTTTTTTCTTTGTTTTGTGCTTGAGGGATGGTGGAGCTTCCATATTCTATTTTCATTTCTTGTTCCAATCTTGAATGTGTTGGCGATTGAGCTCAAAATATTGTGTATAAATAGAGTTCCCGAGGAAGCTTTTGGTTGGCTTGACAAATTACTTGATTGGCAACATCGACACCTTCGCTTTCCTACACAAACCAATTATGAGGTGTCGGAAAAATATCCTCAACTTATTACCACTGATGCAATTAAGCACCAACTTGTAAATCCATGTGCCAATATAAACCTATCACTACTGTAAAATACAAGTAATACAGGTCGAAAAGCGTTAAAATTAGAAACATTAAGAGTCTACGAAATACGTATGTAGATAAATTGCATTGACATCTTTGTAGCCGGAAACATTCTGGATTAAGTAAAGATAAATAGGACATTCGTGCTAAGTTGGTGTTTCCAAACGCCTAGCCTTTTGGTTAACTATTTTGCAATGTTATCCATATCAATCTCACAAAAATAATAAATTTCTAATTCTTCAAATAAGTATTGATGATAATATGGTGCATTGTAAAATTGACAAATATCCTTAGGTGTAACCGAGACTTCTTTTCCTCAAACAGTTATGTACCTATAATTGACATTCAGTGCCTTATTTTTTTCCTGCTATTTCAAGGATGCATAAAATTCCTATACCATAGAGTCGATCACTGACTCTTTTGGTGTAAGGCAAAACTCCATCCAGTGGTTCGCACGAATTATATCCCATATATCGTCACATTGATTGAATGAAGAGTTGAACCCACGTTCTTAAATAAAAGTTTTACCTAGGAGTTCTAAAAAGTATTTTTCAAGCTCTTGGCAAGAGAAACGAGTGGAATCAATTCCCTTGACTTTTTTGATTGTGTAGTGTGAGAAGCTTTCCTTGGAGCCATTGATAATTCAATATAAACATTAATCTAAAAATTTAAAATGAAAAAACTA
The DNA here is from genome assembly GCA_013677275.1 of Gossypium schwendimanii. Taxonomy (NCBI): domain Eukaryota; kingdom Viridiplantae; phylum Streptophyta; class Magnoliopsida; order Malvales; family Malvaceae; genus Gossypium; species Gossypium schwendimanii. The sequence continues at coordinate 24,533,180 of CM025251.1, forward strand.
AAATAATGAGGGTGAAAGAAGTTTATCACCAAAATTGTTAGTAGGTTCAACCGTCAACAAGGATGTGGAGCAGCGATACCAGCAACGGTGATGTGAGGAGAGGCAGTACACTAACAGAGAACAGTAAAAAATAGAAGTGGTGAAGAGTGGGGAGAGGTTCGGTTGCTATTCGGAGGTTGGAAGGGTGTTTCGAAAGTGATTAGAGGTGGAGATTAGGGTAAAAAATATTTTTAGTATATATATTAAACATTTGGGTCACTTAAAAATTTGAGTCTAGAACTGTAAACCCTATTTCGATGTTGCAACATTGAGGGTTGGTGTCGCGACACCACACTTCGAATGCTCCAGGTTTTTTGGGTTTTAAATTTTCTGTCAGACACATACCAAAAATTTAATTATAATTTAGGTTCAATCTTCTATATTGCAACATTGAGGTGTTGTGTCACTACACAGGGTAAAATTTGAAATGATTTTTAAGTTCGAAGTGCAATATCGCGACACTAGAATATGGTGTCACGACATCGCCTTAAATTTTGAAATCTTTGCAGCTTCAAAGTTTGGTTTCACAACACCAAGGTTCGCTGTCATGATAGTGGAATTTGATGTCGCGGCGTAGCCTTAAATTTTGAAATCTAGGTATCTTCAAAGTTTAGTTTTGCAACAACGAGGTTTGATGTAGCGGCATTGCCCTAAATTTCACCAATTTTGAGTAATTGATGTGTCGATCCCTATGTTTTACCCCTAATTTCTCTTAGGTCCCTAATAGATTCCGTATAGCTGCCTACGACCGAAATCCTATACTAATTAAAACTTCCTAACCTAATTAAAATCCAAAATAAAATTTGAAATTCACATGTACAAAAAAATTTGCTTCAAATTATGAAATTTTTAAGTTAAAATAAAGTGTGGCTACCGGACTGATCTAGTAGCCCTAGAGTTCTGCAGATCACCATCCTGCTCATTTCTCAATCATCTTGGTCGATCCAGCGATGAAATTTTCTTTTGATGTCTTTCAACCTGTTTCACTCCCTTGCTCCTTTGGTTCCTAAACACATCGAACCAAAAACATACCTTTGACTAAGGTTGTTAGGGGTACTAAAGGAAATTACGTAACAATCTTCCCCTATTTTATTCTTGTATTCAACATTTTGAGATTCATAACCACATTTGAATGCCTTTATTTCACCATTGATTGTCATGATTAATTTGTTCATTTCAAAATCAATGGTCGATCTAAACGTCTAGGATGACATATTTGATAAGGATTATAAAACCCCTAACCTTTACCAATACATCTTCCAGTACACCCTTGGGGTGTACTAGGGACCTATTGGCTAATTGTAGTGCAATTTTCGTATTTTTTAAGTCCTCCAATCTGAGTTTTAAATACACGGATAAGGGCATCAAATTTATGCTGGCTTTTAAGTCACAAAGGACCTTGTCAAAATGTTTGTTCCCTATTTCCATAGGAATTGTAAAACTTCCTGGATCTTTTAACTTCAGGGGTATTTTACGAGCAATTATCTCACTACAAGAAGCGTCGGTTTTTATTTGCTCACATTTCTTTAGTTTTTTATGCCTAAACATAATCACTTTTTAAGTATTTGACAAATTTTGGTATTTTATCTATTAGCTTAAGCTATGGAAAATTTACATTAAGGGACTTAAAAAGGTTTAGAAAACTTACAAATTCTTCCTCATCCCTTCTTTGCTTGTCCTTCAACCTCAATGGAAATGGTGTTGGATTTATTGCCCTAAGTGTAGTAGATTCATTTGTAAACTTGTAATATTGGTTTGAATAGGTTAGTTAATAAAATAAATTCATTGATTAAATTAATATATTTTGTATAATTGTCCTCAACTGGTTTTTACATGCAAAGCAAAATGGAAGCAAATGTTGCTCATGAGTTTTCTAAATTTTAACTAATACTAAGCGGTATTACGTGGTCAGATCGTAGTACTAAATGACAATTTGTATTAGTAGACGAACTTAAAAATGTCCTTAGTCTAATTGAAAATGAGAAAACTGATTAAAAGACTAATATATCATCTATCAAGTCCAATTGGGGAGATGTCTTATTTTGGGCATCGAAGCGGATGACTCCTAGAAGATAGAGACATATATGTGACTAACCGGACTGACAATACATCGGACAAGACCCAAGTAAAATAGATCCTGAATCTGTTTATGGATTTATTCATTTGTGATGTTCATAGTGTGGAATACTTAAATCCTCAGTGGATGGTGGAATATGTATGAGTGACTCGTACACTTTGATGTAAGTAAAAGTCTAAGTCCAAAAAGATAAGGAACCGAAATGTAACACCCCAAATCGAGTCTAAATGTTATGACCGAATCTGGTGATGTCACATTGTAACAACCCTTACCCGTATTCAATGTTGGAATAGGGTACGAGGCATTACCAAAACACATACACTTATAAACATGTTAAACCGAGTTATAAAATTT
>CM025251.1:24560125-24572752 GCA_013677275.1 Gossypium schwendimanii
TTTTCGTTTCAGATCCAAGTGTCGATAGTTTTCGTAGGACCTTTCCCATGACTTGGCAACTCGATCTTGGTCCGCGCGCAACCCTCTATCAGACATGGATGAGAATATTGAGGTACCTATGATATTAAGTCGATCCTTTTTAGCCACTACTAAAATTGTTATTAATGTGGGTACTGGTGAGCTTGTGCTTCATGTAAGTGATGAAAAGATTACTCTTCAAGCATGTGATTTTGTGAGAGTCCCTAATGAGCGAGGTGATACTAATTGTTCTGCTAATTTTAGTAATCATGTGGCTCAACATTCTTTACAAGAAATCCCTTATGAAAACGTGCTGGAGTCATATTTTATTCAAAGTGATAGAACTCGAAAGAGGAGTGAAGAGCAAATGGTACAGCTTGAAAAACTAGATGAATGGCAAACGAAGGTTGATGAAAATCCGAGAAAGCAAAAGAAAGTAACAAAGAAATGAGATCATGTGCATGTCAAGAGAATGAACCAATTTAAAGTTGGGGACAAAGTGCTGTTAGACAAATCGGATCTACAAATTTTGTAACAACCTATTTTCAGTGAAATCAAAATAGTGGTTTTAGGACCACAAATCTAATGAGTAAATTATTATTTTAATGTCTATGGAATGTTTAGTTAGGTAGTATAAAAATTTCGTTAAGAAATTTTGACGTTTGCATGTTTAATTACGTGAAAATGAGTAAATCGTAAAAGGTGCAAAAATGGAGTTCTATTTGTTAAAAGGGTTAAATGGTTATGGAACTTAAATATGAGTGGACTTAGATGGTAATTAGAACATTTATAATGTTAGTGGACAATGATATGAATGAATTAAGTGTTTTATGTAGTTAATTAACAAGGTTAATTTAGTAAATTAATAAATAAGTTAATGTAAAATAACATAAACAAAGGTATCATCTTCTTTAGTTGATTTTTTCACTGAAATTTGAAGGAGAGAAAGCCATTTTTAGGGTTTCTTGGTTCGACAAGCTTAGGTGGTGCATGTAAGTGATTTTTTATCCTGTTTTTAATGATTCCTATGTTTTTGAAGTCGTTGTAGCTTAATCTAGCTAGACCGGGGATCAATTTGTAAAACTTTTAAATATTTAGGATTATTCCATGAATGTTCTTGTATGATTCTTGATTTTTAATGATAGATTATGAGTTCTTGTTGATAAATAAACAAGTTTTGTAAAGTAAATTTTGATTAAAATTGTGTTTAGGGACTTATTTGTAAAAATGATAGAAGTTCATGGTAAATATGTGAAATGATGGTTTGTATGAGTTGATATAGGTCCCTAGAAACATCTTCTAGCTTGATAAAAGGATGAAAATGCTTAGATTTCAATTTATGAGCTTAAGGACTAAATTGTGAAAAGTTGAAATATTAAGGGTGAAATTATGATTTTGCAAAAATATGAAATATGGAATAAATTGAATACTAGGGTTATTAAATGAATTAAATTTGTCTATTTAGATCAAGATAGATCAAGGACTGCTTTAGATTGGGGAAAAGCTAAAGCCTCAAATTAGTCAATTTCGTTTCTATGCTCTAATTGTCGAGGTAAGCTCGTATGAATAATTCTCATTTTAATTTTATTTTCTATTATATGGTAATATGTTAATTGTCATATAATTGAATGAATGATATCCAACAATGCCGTGACAGTTATCGAGTCTAGATTAAACCTTAGGAATTCGTAGGATACAAATGACATGTCATTAGGGATTTCATGTTTCGAGTGCTAGTCTTGAATGTCTTACCGATGGCTGAGATCCTGCATTTGTTGTAGATACTCTATAGCTCATGTGAGCAGTATCGTGTAGCTTACATTCCGACCCACAACTCGTGTGAGTAGGCCCATTTGACAGCTCATGTGAGCAACGATGTAAAGGAAAGGTTATAGTTATATGTTTAAGCACACTTCGTGTGAGCTTTCTCGAGTATCTGTTGATATTCTAAATGGTTCAATGAACATGAAAAGGAAAGAATAGTAAGTATTCAAATGAACTATATCATGTATTTATGAAAAGGATTGAAATAGTAAGCTTCAATGGAAGTATGCTTATGTTAATGAAAATGATGAATTCAAATGGAATACGATCATGTATAATGGCTTACCTTATGTTAATTCAAGTGAATTATGTTTGAATGCATTAACATGTGCTGTTGATGGTGCTTAGTCTTGTGCCAAGCTTATGGTTGGATTATATTATCTTAATGTTATGTATTGAAATTGTAAGTTATGTTCATGTTTTACGAACTTACTAAGCATTATGTGCTTACGTAGTTTTCTTTCCTATGTTTTATTGACAATCGAAAGCTCAGTCGATTTGAAAGCTCGTCGGAACCTATCACACTATCCAGCATAAATTTCGGTATTTTTTAATGTTTTGGCAAAGGTTATAATGGCATGTATGGGTGAATTTGTATTGGTTTCTAGTTGATGATTTTGGCATGAATAAGTTGTTTTGGGTACCAATTGATGTTGGTTGAATTGTGTCATTTTGGTACTTGTGATGGATGAATGGTATGGCTCAAATGGTATGTTTATGTTAAAGTACTAATGGTCAAGATATCGTATGTTTTGAGATGACATTGAACCAGATGTGTATGAATGAAATGTGGCCAACTATATATAAAAGTTTAGATAAGTTTGTATGTTTGTATTTGAGGTTCCTTGTATTGTATATTGGTCAAATGATTTTGGACTATTGAATTGGTTATTTCATGTTAGTTTTGGCCATGTTATGATGCCTTGATTATGTGCATAAAATGCTTTGAGGTGGTTGCATGAGTTAGTGTTGGAAATGGCTTGATTTTGGCAAATTTCATGTCCACACGGCCTGAGACACAGGCGTGTGACTCAGCCGGGTGTGACACACGGCCAGGCGACACGACCATATGTCCCTTGTAAATTTTAATACATGCAAGCCAAGCTGTTACACTACCTAGCACACGGCTTGGCATACGTGCATGTATGGCAATTTCGAGATTTACACGACTTGGCACACGGGCGTGTAGCTTGGCCGTGTGACCCAACTCAAAGAGTTGTACGGGTAAAGACACGGGCTAGGGCATGATTGTTTGTCCCTACTCCGAGTGTTACACAGGCTAAAAAATTGTGAAAAAATATTTTGAAATTTTCTTTGGAAGAAAAGAAAAGAATAAAATTTGAAAAGAAAAATATTTTGAAAAAAAAAGTGGTTTCATTGGTTTGGGATGATCCACACGGCTTGGGCACACGGGCATGTCCTAGGCCATGTGCATACTGGAGTTAATATTTTTTTCTTAATTTTAATTTTACCCACACGGGCACAAAGAGTTACACGGGTTGGAGACATGGTCGTGTGTCACACGGGCTTACGGTAGACCGTGTAGCTCACACGGGCTCGCACACGAGCATAAGAGAAGCGAAGGACCATCACACACGACCTAGCACACAGCCCTGTGTGACACAAGGCCTAGGACATGACCATATACTTTATTTTTATTTTCGTTTGTATATTTTTTTGTTTTTTTTGTTTTTTGTTTTAGTTTTTTTAGTTTTTGTTTTCTTTCTTTTTCTTTTTATTTTATTTTATTATGCACTATACTTTTATTATTTTGTCGGTTGTATTTCTATTTTTTATCTCTTTATATTATTATTCATTTTTGTCTATTTTCTTATTAGTTTGCTCGAAAACATGCACTTCATTTAGAATCGCCCACGATTCTGGTTTTCAATATTCCGACAAATTCATCCAAATTCAGGACAGTTTCAGTTCTCTTCCTCCTTATGATATTGTACTTATTCTGTAATTTTAATTATTTGTACATTGAGGGCAATGTACGTCTTAAGTGTGCGAAGAATTTTATATGTTTATGGGATATAGCCCTTAAAATATTGTTTGTCTTTAAGTAATTTTCTCGAACCTAACATCGAAGTAATTTTTTTTATTTGGAGCTTTTATTGATTTGATTTTGGAATAATTTGTGAATTTTTGTGTATTGCGTGATTTATACTTTAAGACACGAGAGAGTCAAGCATGATAAGTTGTTTTTTAGAAATTATAATTTTAGGTTGTCTCCCTGAGCTAAAAAATTGTTTTGAAATTTAGAATTTGTAGGTTTGACATCAAAACCATAATTTTTTGTGAGTTTTTGAGCCTATAAAGCATATATTTTTCGTGTTCATTTTATTTTTGGTTATGAGTATGTCAACTTGATTTGTTATTCTAGAACTTGCTTCGATTATGCATGTTGAGACCACATTATTGATTTTATATACTAAGATGATAAAGACACTTAGGATTTAACCCACTTAACCTATAAAAAGTTTACCTATTGAATTAACCCTTAGTAAACCCCATTGATCTTAACACATTTTTTTTCTAACCAGTTAATGTTAGGCCGTAACCTGTATTAATGTTGTAAATTATCCCTTTTGTTGACGCCCTTTTTGTTGAGATTTGATTTGGTTAGATGCCTAACTATGTTTCATTTTTTTGAATTGCTGAATTTTATTTTATTATTATTGTTTGTTCTAAAAAATAAAAATAAAAACAAAACAAAAGAAGAAAAACATAAAAAAATAAAAATATTTTTTGATTAGGCTTGAATAATTAATGTCATATTCTATTGAAAAGCTCGTTCCCATTTTGGAGTATTCTTGTTGATGTAGTTTTTTTTTTTTTTAATTCAGCAACTGATTATTTTTCTAGTTTGGTAACTTATCAACTAGATCTCAATTATAACCAACTTTTCTGATCTTTCGCATACCCTTAACCTAAGCCCCATTATAACATTTTAGAAACCTCTTGATTTGTGTGTCATTTCATTTTATAGTGATGAAGATTTCATTTTCAAGCAGACTTATGGTAATAGCATTTCTCGTCTGACTGTTGAGTGCGTATTATTTGAACCTTAAACACTTTGAGTCCTTTGAGTGATCTCTAGTAAGGATGTAAATTCTTATTGATTTTGAATTTAAGGTAATTATTTAGATAAGCGGAGACAGCTGCGGTTTTGCTCTTTAAAAATTTTGACTTGGACTACTTGAATCTTCAATGTTCTTTTGCTTGAGTTTCCAATGTATGATTGTTTGCAAATTATCTTGAAACATTATTGCTGAAAATGACAAATTAAAAAAAGTTAGCTTCAATATGGGTTAAAGATTTTGCTTGAGGACAAGCAAACGCTTAAGTGTGGGGATATTTGATAAATGCTAAAAGTAATATGTTTTAAACTCATTCTTAATGTCTTTTTGGGTGATTATTCGAGGTTAAATTGTGAATTTTATGCTTCTAATTCTTTAAATTCATATTTCTATAGTTAGGAGAGCATTTGGGAGCAAAAAGAGTGAAAAATAACTGAAAATCGAAAAATCTGAGCAAGTTTCAAGACCCACACAGGCTGGACTATTCCATATGGGCAGGGACACGACCATGTGTCAGACTGTGTGGAAATTGCAATCTGCACTCTAAACACGCAGAAAAACGTAATTTTTAGGTTTTTCTATTTTTACGCAATAAATACTTGGATCTTGTTCTCAATTATGTGTGCTTAATTCTTGGTCTAATATTTCTAGAATATTAATCCATGTTCGATGTGCTTAAATTAAAGGAGGAATATACCCTTTTTAAGAGTAAATCTAGCATAATTTAGTGGCATTGCATGCAATCTTAGAAATAGGATGACATAAATCTACCAGATTACAGTCAAATCTAATAGGGAGATCCATAGATTGATTTAATGCAACAATAGTGGTTTTAATTAGAAAGAAATTTTAATTATTTAGCCTAAAATCAATTGTTCTTAATCATGAAGAGAGATATTAGCATAATTTAGAGATTTCTACAGATTGTTAATGACAGATGAAATCTAGGTAAATTTTTTCCTAGATATTGTTTTGCTTATTGGTTGTTAATCATTTATTTTCCTGAATTGTTCTTTGTCGCGTTCATAGTTAATTAGTTTAGTTAATTTTAGTTTTAATCAATCACTCCAATTATTTGGTTAAATAATAGAAAGGTGGTAATTACTAGTACTTTCAATCTTTGTGCTCAGGACATTTGTGCTCACCATAACTATACTATTAATTAATAAGTGTACTTGCCTTTGTCAAATTTTTAGTTGGTTTACGACTACAATCAAGCTTAGAAGCAAAATCTCCTTTAACAGTTGCGAAGATCACCTCGATTGCAGTTGGAATCAACAACAAAATACTGAAAAACTAATATATTATGACCTTGGATCGAAGCCGAGTCCAAGTTGAAACAATAACAAAGTATAAAAATGACTAAATTGAAAAGAAAATAAAACTAAACTAAAAACCTAAAAAATATTAGAATGACTCACTTGGTCAAGCCTCCTAAAATGAGACTTAACATGCGTATTTATAAATTTTATACTCAAACCTAATTAGGGTTGCTAAACAGCCCAAAATTATGATTAAGATACATTGTGAGGACTAAAATACACCTAATTAATCTTTCCTATTTGTCACTCAGTGCCGCGACACCATAGGACCGGTCTCGCAACATTGCCTTCAAAATTTGGGTACTTTGGCTTTGAAATCTGGTGTTGCAACACGACTTCCCGATGTCGTGGAATGGTTGTCGTCCCTTGGCTTCTAAGCCCGAAAATTGTGTCCTATGCACTAGATAAACTCGTTAAATCATCCCTAGACTCATAGTGGCCCATTAGGTCGTACATAACTCAAAATTGAGTAAAAACACTCATTTTGCATTAATTAAACACAAAGCAATAAAAATTGAAAACAAAATAAAAACACATAAAAATGCTATAAAACAAGCCCGTTAAGTGTTAGAAAGACCTTAATTTACCACAACAAATTGTGGCAGATTAGTGTCACTGTAGGATAGGCACCAACAGCAACTCAATGCATTGTCAAGTTCTCAGGTCACTTTTTTCTTTAATTTCTTTGACTTTTGGGTGAAAGCTTCGTTTGGCTTGGTGGGTTTTTGCTCAAAGTAGCCAGTACTCTTTTGCCTCGCATGCCCAGGTATGAATATAAGGGAAAGTAGGCCTTGTCCCCAAATGAAAAATTATAATTTAGTCCCTTTATAATGATAAATTTATAAGTTAATATATAGTAAAATTAAACTTTAGCCCCTTAAAAAATAAAAACATTCTATATAGTCTCCTAAACATGATGAAAATATAAATTAATATATGATAAAATTATATATTTTAACTTCTAAAAAGTTCACAATTCAATTCCAGCCCACTAAAAAATCTCTAAACCCACCCGAGTATACCATTTTCTATTTTGACTAGACATACCTTTTATATATCATTTTAAATTTGTTAATACTTTTTGAAATTTATCAGTCTTAATTCATGTTTGTCACACATAATGAATATATACATACACGTAACTAATGATAATATATTAGTTTTGAATACTTTTCATGTTATGATCAGAATCGGAGAGGAGAAAAGAAACAGAATTTGGAGAGGAAAGAAGAATTTTGAGAGAAGAAACAGTGTGAATAACAGTTTTCATTCATAACCGACCTATCACACCGGTTTTATAGGAAAAAAAAAAAAAAGAAAATAAAGGAATTACAGCTATTGTAGTTAAAATAACAAACTGGATGATGACCATACGCTCCGTTTCATTAATCCCTGCTACGCCCCATTTTGCTCAACTCTCCCAAGCTACGACTCAGCCCAAACTTTCTATAATCCAATAGTTAGGCCCAACACAGAATTTAGTCCATAACAATACTCTCCCCTCGAAGAGGATCATTGTCCTCAATGATCTATACGAGGGAAAGCATCCTTGATTTGCTGGAAAGGTTCCCAAGTGGCATCTTCTGCAAATGAATTTTCCCATCCAATTAGTACTTCTGTGACTGTTGCATTACCATGCTTCACCATTCTCCTGTCTAGGATTCTAATAGGCTCTTAGGCCCAATATCCGTGGTCATCAGCGGTAACTCTGCTTGCACAAAAGCAGCTCCCACATGTTTCTTAAGCTTAGAGACATGGAAAATGGAATGAATTCGAGTGCCTTAAGGTAATTGTAACTTGTAAGCTACCTTCCCTATCTTTTCTTCCACTTTGAAGGGACCAAAGAATCTACGAGCTAGCTTCTGATTCACCAATCTCCTTACAGAGTGTTGTCTGTAAGGTTAGAGCTTCAAATAGACCAGGTCTCCCACCTCAAATTGCCTGTCAGTCCTATGATTATCTGCCTGCTGTCTCATTCTATCTCGTGCTCTCTTCAGATGAAACTGGAGTAACTTCCTTGCAGCCTCTCGATGCTACAAACTTCTATCAACAGTGGCCACTAAGGATGCACTAGCCAAATATGGCATGTGATATGGAGGGGGGTCTGTCCATACAATGCCTCATAAGGTGTTGTGTGAATAGAAGTATGATAAGTAGAGTTATACCACCATTCAACAAGTGGTAGCCACTTCGCCCAATCTTGTGGCCTTTCTACAGACATACACCTTAGGTAACTCTGAAGACACCTGTTCAACACCTTAGTTTGTCCATCTATTTCTTGATGGTAGGCAGTGGAAAGATGAAGCCTTGTACCAACCTTTTGAAACAGGTCCTACTAGAAGGTAGTGATAAATACCTTGTCCCTATCAGATACAATCGAATCTGGTATACCATATAGCTTATAGACATTTTCCATGAATAATTGAGCTACTGTTACAGCAGTAAAGGGATGAGACAAAGCAATAAAATGACCGTACTTAGTCAATCGGTCTACCACTACCAGAATAACACTTTTACCAAATGAACTTGGAAGACCCTCTATGAAATCCATAGAGATTGATGACCAAACCTTATCTGGTATTGGAAGAGGTGGTAGTAAGCCTGGAGGTGCAACATTTTTTTACTTGCATTTTTGGCAAATGGAACACTCTCTTATCCAATTATTAATATCATTGGATAGTCCCTTCCAATGCAATAAACTGCCTATTCTTCTTTTAGTAGCATGGATTCCTGAGTGCCCTCCCAAAGCACTTGCATGGAAAAGCTGAAACAATTCATGTCTGAGGTTAGCCACATCACCTACCACAATTTTGCCTTTCCTTCTAAGGAACCTGCCATCCCAATTGTACTTTGGATGCTTAGTTCCTTGTTGTTGAACCTTTAAGCACAGTTTTTGAGCCTTGGGATCATCTTAATAAGAAGCTTGGACCCTTGAAAGTAGGTGAGAACTAATGATACTACCAGTGAACTGTAGGGATTGGCCATTTTTCAGAGACTGATTCCTGGACAAGGCATCTGCTGCAGCGTTGCCAGACCCCTTCCTATAAACCACTTCATAATCATAGCCTATCATCTTTGCAACCCCACTTTTGTTGGAAAGGGGTAACTAAGACTTGATCAGTCAAGAATGCTTGCCAATTTTAAATAATGGAAATTAAATTATATTGAAATTATTTTATTTTAGCCCAAAATGTTAAAATGAAATTCTTTCAAGAATTCAAAGCTTTTATATAGATAATTAGTTTATCAAAAATTTAGAATTATTTATAAATTGGATACCTCGTTAATATTTCAGAAAAAAGAGAGTAACTTATTATTTTAATTATTTGTTTGTTAAATGATTAGATGATTGTTAGAGTGGTAAGAGCTAGAAAGAGATTGTATCTCCCCCTAAAACCACTATGCTATATAAGTAAAGAGGTATATGAGGAATATGTATAGTGGAATTTTTCAGTTAAAAGAAATATGATATATTGGTGATAGTAGAGAAGGTTGATAGATATTAAAGAAAGTTGAAACAAGTACTATGCTGTGAGATATTAAATTGAGGTATGAACTAAATTATAAAGAAGTGAAAAGTGAATGGGTTAAATTGTAAATATTCAAAATAGGGTTAAATTGAAAATGTGGAAAAGTTGAAGGACTAAAGTTATAATTATACCAAAAGTGGGAATGTCTCAATTATAAATATTAAAAATTGTTAGGGGTCAATTGGCCATTTTACAAGTGAGATAATTTTTAGTAAAATTATTAAAATGCCCTTAGACATGTGTATTAAATTTGAGTCATTGGATAAAAAATAATTATATTTATTTTATGGAATTGTTGGCAGCATATTTATCATTGGAGCTTGATGGAAAATGTGATTACATATGAGCTCTTGGATTGAAATTAATGTTTGAGATATTTTATTAGCACTCTTGTGCTTATTGTATTTATGTTATGTATTCTTCTCGGTTGTCCATCGTTTATCAAAGGCTTCCTGATATAAATGAAGTTAAGTGACGTAAACATGCATCATGACGTAATTGAGTTGATGAAGTGAAGTGAATAGTGTACATTAAGAGAACTAGGTACCTGAAATGGAAAAAAAAGTGAAATAATTGGTAACTGAATAAAATAAGTGGCAAGTAAAGATTATATCTTTAATACATGTCACATGAATTAAATACTTGATATATCTCAAGTGAAAACATAAAGACAGGACATGAAATAATGTAGTATGTATAAATCAACTAAGGTAACTTAATGGTATTAAGGGATAAATTTTAAATTTACGCATAAATTTTAATTTGATGTAATTGTACATATGATATTTTGATTGTGGTTTAAATGTATATATGAAACTTTAATTTTATTCAATCATACACATTTAAAGAAATAAATACATCGATTTATTTTTATATTGGATAAAGATAAGTATTTTTGTCTTCAATTTATTAACATAAAATGATGCTATGTCAATAATTGTGTTAATAATTTGTGAGAAATGGATTAAATCAAAATTTTATATTTAAAAATTTACAAAATCAAAATTCATGTGTAAAATTACACATTAGACTAAAGTTCATGTGTAGTTTTGAGATTTTTCTTAATATTAATGGTAAATAATTAGATAAATAGAATTCATGAAAATACTTACTAAATTTTTGCGAAGCTTAATGCGATATTTTCAAATGCATAATGTGTAGGAATAATAGTGTGCGAAGAGTGCGACTAGAATAATCCAAACCACATTTCATCAAATCAAAGTTTGTGAATTAAGTACTTGAATTATGCACATTAAAGTAGCATATACTTTAAGTGTTCAATTGGAACAAAAGTGAAAGCTAATTAGTGCTTTAGTTCATAGAAAAGTTAAGTTGATAGGGAAATGTTTTGAGGACATTGTGGTCATAAGTTAGAAAATGAATATGTAATATTTTGGATGATAAATGTAGGTTTAGACTTAGATAAAAGGTGTTATAGAAATTAACCGAATTGATATAAAAAAAATTAGTTAAAATTATACGTTTTGGAGCTATTGGTATCTTTGTATAAAAAAAGTTTTTAATTAGTTTGTTATTAATAAAATAACATTTGCATAAAACAATTAGATTTGGTGTGAACTAATGTTGTGTTTTTTTAGTTTATCTTTTATTAGTTTATTAAATTAAGAATTTCTATAATTCATATTACAAATGATTAGAAGTAAGATATAAAGATTGACGTTTTTTTAAGAAGAGAAAATATTCAGTTAAAATAAGGACATGGTATGTAATACAAATAAAAAATAAATGTTATAATACAGATATGATTGTCTGGAGAATAAATGCAATAAAGGAGAAATAGAAATTAATAATATTTGTAACACTGAAGAACGTGAAAATAAATCAGAGATGAATCACTTTAACCAAATCATCAAAAATTGGGTCATACCCGCTATCTTGAAACCAACTTGATGAGAAACTTTTGTTAATCAAGAAGTTATTGTCAAGAATCTTAAGAGACTATTGCATCAATGAAAAAATTAAGTCTCAACTAATTTATCCTTCTCCTTATCACCTCAAAATCCAATTTTGTGAATACTATCATAATACCCTATTATTATAAAATCCTCTAAGAACGTTTGTAATAAATCTGAATGTATCCTTTCCTTAGCAAATTTCTTATATATAGCAAAACAAGATTAGAAACTAAAAATTAGAAGTAAAATCACAGATACTTTTAAAAATAATAATAAAATGAATAAAAATCATTACACTTTTCAAAGAAAATAAAGTAGAAAAAACTAAAACTACCACAGCTTTTATATTGAAATCATAACCACCAAAATTTTGAAAGAAAACAAAATCAACAGAAACTAAAAATTAACAAATAATCAATAATCAGCAACCACTCTGGAGGTCAGTGCTGACATCGGGAAAGTCAAATTTTAATTTTAAAAAGTTGTACGGATAAAGTTTTTTCTTGACAAAAACCGAAGTAGAGAAAAAAAGTTTTAAAGATTTTTAATTTTCATGTGCAACCAATCAAATTATAAAATTTTACAAATAGAGTTTGAAGATTTGCTACCTAAATAATGAACAAAGTATTATTATAAGTTGCATAAAATGACTTATTGAAAAAGGTTTCTATTTATTTGTAATTATTATAAATTGGGTACTTCAAAAGAAAAAAAAACTCAGAAAGAAAAGAGCAAAATATGGGAAAATTTCTTTTATCTAACTTGAGTTGATTATTATTTAAAAATGTTTTCAACCCACTCTACTCCTCTATATATGTGGTTGTCTTCTTCATTATACCGTAATCCTTAACTGCAATAGATAAGGGGTAAGCAATTATTCAATACAAATAAATCGTTTTATCAAACAATTATTATTATTATTATTATTATTATT
>CM025251.1:24577085-24590268 GCA_013677275.1 Gossypium schwendimanii
AATGAAATTATTAATTTAGATCAAGATCGCGTGGAAAGTCGAGGGAAATGGAAAATTTCCAAAATGCCCATGTATTATGGTATTTCTGCAATTTAGCCTAGTAAGTTTGTATTATTGTAATTCAAATCTAATTATTATTAATTATTGTGTTGTAATTGAAATACATGGTAATTAAATGGAAATTTCTAGTGATATGATTTGAATTGTGAGTATGAGAAATTGTGAACTGAATGAAATGGAAATGAAGCATTGAATTGCATGGGTGTGTATCGGGTCTAGTAGGCCCTATTTATTATGAATATAATATTTTAAGGATATATTGTGAAGAATTATTAAAGCATGTTAAAAAAAATTTGAAAGTTTTAATTTAGATGAAATTTTATAATTCGGTTAAATATGTTTACAAGTGTATGTGTTCTAGTAATGCCTTATGCCCTATTTCGGTGTCGAATACGGGTAAGGGGTGTTACATAGTGTGGGCGAACCACTAGATTTGTAGATTTATTGCTAGATATAGAATATTTTGGACAAGCCACCAGAAAATGTAGATTTACTACCAGATACTTTTTCTGTAGATATTTTTCCCTACCCCATGCATGTGATATGGCATACAGAACGTATTTTCAGTGGCATGTTTTACTTGCGAATTAAATATCAGAATATGTCACGCTTAACATGTGAATCAAATTTTATATAAATATTATCACAATGGCATGCTTAACATGCAAAATCAAAATATCAGAATAAGACATGCTTGACATGCAAACCAGAAGGTCAGAATAATAACAGATAATATTTTCATACAAATCAGAATATTGATTATCATATTTCTACATCACTTGTGCATACATTTTCATTATCCATAAATCACACGACATGAGTACTAGGAATCTCACTTTAAAACATATTACAGAAATCACCCAAATCACCATTATCAGCATAGATCTTAAAGTTTCGAAAATACTTACTTGGTAGCCTTATTTATCGGATTTTACCGTTCATTATGAATACTTTCGTATTCACCCAATATCATATTTTCAAGAATGATATAAACAAAAATATTATACACATATTATTAGTATTATTTACCACTTAATCAATATTACTCATTATTATTAAGAGCAAGTCCCCACACCTTATAAACCCAATTGATAAATCTAGATTTCACCTCGAAAGGTGAAAGTTTGATTTTTGACCAAAACACGAGTTAGTATTGATTTAAAAAATAAATAACAACCATTGTTTAAAAAAGATTGCGAATCAGTAACACTTATGCAAAAGATCGTTAAATTGTACCCTTTTACAAGTGGAGAGCAAATTTTGGAATTTTCGAGTGGCTCTTCATGGAGGCACAAAATCGAGTAGTTAGTATCATCTTTAACCGAAAATATTAATATGAGATTATAACATAAACAGAAGTCCTTTATACTTACAATTTAGCGGAGAAAAGGCTTGGTAATAAATCTTGAATAACCAACTAAGGAGGGTGATTCAACACTATAAAACACAAAATAATAAGTTTAGAAATTGGGATGAGAGATGATCATTTAATATATAAAAATCAAAATTAAGAGATTACGGATGTGAGTTTCGAAAATAGGAGGAGAAAAGAAGAAAAATGAAGAAATTCGGTGGCGACTGATGGCGAAGGCATAGTGGCGGTGGTGTGACGACAGCAATGGAGGAGAGATAGTGGCACGGTGGCCTTGTATGGTGGTGGAGTGGAAGAGAAAAGATGTAAAAGGCTTTCAAAGGTGGTGAATAAGGAAGAAAAATGAGAGGAAATGGTAGAGGAGGGGGTGGTGCGACTAAAAGAGAGGATGAGAGCAAAAAGAAAAATTAAAAGTGAAATGGGGAGGGTTTTGGGTTCTATGGCCGACCGAGGGAAGTCAAAAGGGAAAATTAGGTAGGTTTGGAGACAAGTGGAGTGAATAGTGGATTATGAAAAAATAAAGGAGTGAAAAGGGGGTTTTAGAAGGTATGTTGACTTAACATAAAAGGAAAGAAATCCTCCTTACAAGGTAAGGAGTGTTGAACGACAATGGGGGGTTTGACCTTCTAGAATTGTCAAAAAAATTAAGCTAAAAATATGGGAGTGTGGGGGTTTGAACATAGAACCTTTTAGAATCAAATCACAGATTTAACCACTAAGCTATTCAATCCCTTGTGACATTAACTTGCGAACACTAATAAATAGAAATTAGGGCATGACAAAAGGTTAGTGAAAAAATTTCCCAACGTTGTGGAAGAAGGATGGCGAACCTATTCTACAAACTTCCACTTTCGTCAAATCCTATCAAATTTATTGAGATGGAGCTTTTAGACGATGATGGCATCAAGACAATGGTCGTATTGTATTGCTCGCCAAAAAGGGTGAACACTGAACCGATTCAGTTATTTGCTGAGTTAGCAGATGTAAAGCCCGTTGAAAATGTAAGTTATTTAAGTCAACAATATGGAGTTGAAGACCCACGTACAGTGGTTACCAGATCATCCTATGATAAGAGGTCATCTGTGTGTGGTTTTGACATTGATCTCAATGTTAGATGTTTAGATTAGTATGATGGTGGATTATCGATACATCCAATCATTATTAAAACTGATACACTTGGTGAAGATGGATCCAATAATAATGATTGTTTTGATCACAAAGGTGAAGATTTTAATGACTCCAATTTAAAAAATGTCACAGACGATATCGATGACGAAGGACCGGATGATGGAAATGGTCACGCCCTTTTGGTCGGAAACTTGAGTTGTGGCATTGATAACTCTTGAGAAGAGTTATATTTTGAGCCTCTAAACTTGATTAAATGCTTGTACTTAAGTAGATATATTTGTATTTTTAGGTTATTTTTAGAATATTGCATAATAACGCTTGGATTGTACCTTTAATGTCATTTTATGTTATGTTTCCTATTGGCAGAAAGAGAATTGGTTGTTGTATGTAGTAGGTGCAGAAAGGATGAAAAAAGGGAGAAAAAAGGAGGAAAAGAATAAAAGAAGTGAAATATTGTCATGGAAAAGGTTAGATGGATTTCCAACATAAATGCCATGGCAATTGTAGGATAATGCTGACGCAGTACTCAGTCCTCATCACTCTTAGCCAGCTGTCCGTGTACCAAATAAATCCACCTGAAAAAGAGGGAGAAAGATATATGTTGAAAGGAGAAGAGAGAAGAGAAGAAGGACAAACAGATTGTGAGGAGAAAATAAAAGAAAGAAAGCAATTTCTCACTCTGCAACTGAATCCTGTGGAAAAATTGCATGAAAAATTCAGAAGAAAAGAAGAGGGTAGCAACTAAAAATAGGAGATCACAATCACAAAGAAAGGAAAGAGAAATCTGCCCTGTGTTTTGAGTAAAATCTTGAGAAGAAGCTAGAGTGTAGCGAGAACTTCCTTTAGTTCTTTTTTCTTGGTTTTAATTTCTGTGATTCGTAAAACTTGAAGAATGTTGATGGATGATTTAATTTTGGATTTCATTGCCTAACCAATGAGATAATTATCTTTGGGTTGGCCTTATTTGGGTGAATATTGAATTATCTGTAATGTCCATGATATGATTTTGATTAAAATTACTGTTTTATTCTATTTATGCTTATTTTAAATGCATTCATGGAAGCTCTAGACATAGTTGATTGTATGTTATGTTCTTAGAAGGATTTGAATCTGAAAAGATTAAATACATCTGATTATTTATTGATTGATACAAGCGAGTATTCGAAAGAATAATTGCAACATTTTAGACATAGAAGTTGCGATCTGTACAGGTGAAGAATGTTAGTGTGGATATCTTTCGTGAGTCTTGTAGACATACACAAACTCAGTATTATCACTAAAGTCTGACTTTCAAAAGAAGTAGTAATTCTCTGAGCAGTAGTTAATCAAAATTTTGCCATGGCATTATTATGTTATGAAAATATTCCCTAAGTAATTCCAACCTTTATCATTCGACAATAGAAATACTCTCTACTTATTCTTTTTAAATTGCCACTACATTTAAATTGCTTTATAATTTTTGCAGTTAAATTTGATATTTTTGGTTTATTAATTAATTCCCATCGTCAATTTATACTTTGTTTCTTTTGCATAGTTTAATTTGTTAAATCTATAGTAAAACTTTACCAATTGTAATAAATTTCTGATCCCTATGGAGACGATACTTACTTATCATTATATTACTTGAATCGATGTGTACACTTGCACATTTGCATTACATATTTACACGCAACAAGTTTTTGGTGCCATTGTCGGGGATCGAAACATTGGTGAAAATTGGCTTGTTATTATTTGTTTACTTTCTGTTAGTTTTTTTTAATTAGTTGTTTTGATTTTTCTTTTTCAGGTTAATGCTAGTGCATGCATAGAAATATTTTGGAGAATACAAAGTATTGTTTTGATCCAGAGATTGAAAGAACCTTAAGGAGAAGGAGAAATGAGTTGCGAGAAATGGAAAGAATTAGAAATTATCCAGGTAGAGAAGATCTAGTACCTCAGAATGGAAGGGATGCTGATATTCCTTGAATTGTAGATGACAGAGATAGACCCATCAAAGAACATGTAGTGTCAATCTTAGATGATCTCGTTAGACCACACATTCAAGCTCAACAATTTGAATTAAAGCATGTGATGTTTCAAATGCTTCAAATTATAGGGCAGTTTAGTGGATTGCCTACGGAAGATCCGCAACTCCACTTATGACTTTTTCTAGAAGTCTACGGAAGATCATGCTATGGCATCGTTAAATGCATTGTCGTTAGGTACAGTGGCATTGTGGAATAAACCATGTTAGAGGTTTCTGCTAAAATATAATCCTCCTAACATGAATGCTCGATGCATGGTTTCCAACATTGGATGCAAATAGAAATTTTTTTACAATAGATTGAATGTTCATACAAGAATAGTTGTCGGCGCATCTGCCAATGGGACTTTACTTGATAAATCATACAATGAGGCTTATGAAATTCTAGAACGGATAGTAAATAATGATTATCAATACTCCATTACCAGAGTTGGAACTTGTAGAAGAGTTGTAGGAGCAATGGAGCTTGATGCAATTACATCTCTAATAGCTCAGCTATTATCTTTAACAAATATGATTAAAACACTTTAAAGATAATTTGTAGTGTAGGAAATGAAAGTAGCAGAGTTAACATATGTTTACTGTGGAGAAGATCATGTTTTTTATGAATGCCCATCGAACAATACCTCAGTTTATTAGATGGGGAATCTTAATCGCAACAACAACGACAACAACACTTACTTCTACACATACAATCTGGGGTGGAAACAACATCCTATTTTTGTAGAAGTAATCAAAGGTTGGAAAATGCCAGTAATGCCATTTAACAAAATGCTGCGAGTGTACCACCTGGGTACAATCAATCTTTGCCACGACAAAATACCTAGCAAAATTTAGCTTCAAGTTTTTCATCTATGAAAGCTTTATTGAAAGAGTATATGGCCAAGAATGATGCTATCATTTAGAGCCAAGCTGCATCTTTAAAAGATTTGGAAAATTAAGTAGGGAAAGTTGCCACTGCATTAAATTCGACCACAATAAGCTTTACCAAGTGATATTGAGAATTCAAAATCACAAGGAAAAGAGCATTGCAAAGTAATCACTCTTAGAAAGGGAACTCATTTGAACGATGTTGTTAAAGATGCCACGGTGGAAGAGGACAACTCAAAACTCAATCATGAAAATATCTCAAAACTAATTGAAAAGCATACAACACCTGAAAATGGTCAGCAGAAAAATATTGTGGCAAAATCAGATTATGTTGCCAACAAAAATGCCACAGCAAAACAATATCAACAACCTGAAGGACAATCACCTCCACCATTTCCTCAGGTAATTGATGTGCAGAAAGGCAAACTAACTATGAGGGTGAATGATCAGCAGGTTACATTCGACTTATTCGATGCCCTGAAATGTGTTGATGAGAGTGAGGATTGTCAGGCCATTGGTTTGCTAGAAACAATAGTGGAAGAAAAGTTTGCAAGATGTTTGCCTTAGTAAAATATTTTATCTTCAACGGTCTGTTTGAGCAGTAAATGGTCAACTCACTCGGTCAGTTGTAGAAGCAACTCAATCCCTTTGAGACTTAGCAACTCCAACTTGTCGCAGAATTGGAGAAAGTATAAAAAAATCTTTTCTATCTTTCTTTTATTTCATTTCTTTACTTTAATTTTGCTCTTATTATTTTTATCTTTAATTACTTAATGTTATTTTCATTTCTGATTTATTGCTTTATTAATGAGATCATGGAGTCTGATAAAGAAGTGAAGGATTTGCACCTAATGAAAAGGAGCTGTTATTGGATGAAAAGGAAGAGTACGGAGAAGAAGCTGAAGCTGATGAGCCTGGACCTACCACACACACTGCCACTGAGGAGATGGAACAAAAATGACTAGAGGGAGATGAGGAGAAGACGGAATCGGTGAACATTGAATCTGACCAGGAAAGAGAAGAAGTGAACCATATTCTCACACCAACTGAACCTGCTATTGCACCTCAATGAACTGCACCCATATCGAAGCAAGATCGTAAGATTAATCAACTGATTGATGAGTGAATTACATTCAAATTGTAGCGTGTTGTAATACCTGGCAATCTAGCGTATGATTCACTGAGATTTTCAAGTAAAGAAATCATGTGACAAGATGAATTCCCTAGGAAAAAATATATAATTAAAGTATGCAATAAGAAAATAATTATGAGGAGAGACACTGAGTTTTAGTGGAAAGATAAACTAAGTACATTAGGGGGTGCTTACTATAGTCAGAATTGCATGAATATTTATGAAAGTTTATTTTTAGGTAACATTTTTTGCACTTCGTATGTTAAACAAACTTATAAAAAGTGAACCAATTTTTTGAGATAGAAGACTACTGAGAATAGAGGTATAAAATATACTTCAGATAGTTTAGCAGTATATGAGGTAATTGTAGTGTTATTGCAAATTCATGCATTCATGCATACTTACACATATTTTGCTTGAGGGCAAGCAAGAATTTAGGTTTGGGGGTGTGATAACTCTTGAAAAGAGTTATATTTTGATCATCTAAACTTGATTAAATACCTTTACTTAAGTAGATATATTTGAATTTTTAGGTTACTTTTAGAATATTGCATAATAACTCTTCGATTGTGCCTTGAATGTCATTTTATGTTACTTTTCCTATTGGGAGAAAGAGGATTGGTTGTTGTATGCAGCAGGTGCAGAAAGTATGAAGAAAAAGAGAAAAAAAGGAAGAGAATGAAGGAAGTGAAATATTTTCATTGCAAAAGGTTGGATGGATTGCTAACATAAATGCCATGGCAATTCCAAGATAATGCTGACAAAGCACTCAGTCCTCGTCACTCTTAGCCAATTATTCATGTACTAGATAAATCCACCAGAAAAAGAGGGAGAAAAATGTGTGCTGAGAGGGATATATCTACCCTATAAAAGGAGGAAAGGAAAGAGAAGAAGGACAAAAGGATTGTGAGGAGAAAAGAATAGAAAGAGAGCAGTTTCTCTTTCTGTAATGAATCCTGTGGAGAAATTGTGTGGAAAATTCAAAAGAGAATAAGAGGGTAGCAGCTAAAAAAAGGAGATCACAGTTGCGAAGAAGGGGAAGAGAAATCTGCCCTGGGTTTTGTGTAAAATCTTGAGAAGAAGCTGGAGTGTATTGAGAACTTCCTGTAGTTCTTTTTTTTGTTTTAATTTTTGTGATTAATAAACTTGAAGAATGTTGATGAATGATTTAATTTTGGATTTCATTTCCCAACCCATGAGCTAATTATCTTTGGGTTGGAATTATTTGGGTGAATATTGAATTATTTGTAATGCTCATGATATGATTTTGATTAAAATTACTATTTTATTCGATTTATGTTTATTTCAAATATATGCTTGCAAGCTCTAGACAAATTTGACTGTATGTTGTATTCTTAGATGGATTTGAATCTGAAAGCATTAAATACATCAGATTATTAATCGATTGATACAAGTAAGTATTCGAAAGAATAATTACAGCACCCTAGACATAGAAGTTACGATCTGTACAGGTGAAGAACGTTAGTGTGGTTATCATTCATGAGTCTTGTAGACATACACAAACTAAGGATAATAACTAAAGTTTGACTTTTGAAAGAAGTAGATTACAGTAGTAATTCTATGGGCAGTAGTTAGTCAAAATTTTATCATGGAATTATTATGTTATGAAAATATTCCCTAAGTAATTCCAACCTTTTTCGTCCAACAGTAGAAATACTCTCTACTTATTCTTTTTGAATTGCCATGAAATTTAGATTGCTTTGTCATTTTTTCAGTTAAATTTGATATTATTAGTTCATTAATTAATTCCCTCCATCAATTTATACTCTGTTTCTTTTGGACAGTTTAATTAGTTAGATTTACAATAAAAATTTACCAATTGTAATCAATTTTCGATCCTTGTAGAGATGATACTCACTCATCATTATATTACTTGAATCGACTTGTACACTTGCACATTTGCATTATATATTTACACATAACAGGCATCGTCATACGTAATGATCTCAAGGCCCATATGTCGATCACTGATCTTGATTTGACGTATGTTTTTGAGTTCCACGAGTACTCGAACATAATATCTGCCCACCATATATTAGCAGATCCTGAATCAAAAGATTTGTTCGTGGGTCAAAGATTCACGAGTAAAGACGAGTGTGTTGATTCCATCAAGTGTTATAGTATAAATGTTTTTGTCAACTACAAGGTGGTTAACTCTAAACTGACGATCTATGTTGGTGAGTGTTGAAAGTTGACAGAAGGGTGTAAGTGGTGGGTATGAGCTGCATTTATCTAGAAGTCTCAACAGTGGGAGATACGAAGATATGTTGGGCCTCATTCTTGCACTTTTGCACGTATGACACAGGTTTACCACAAGCTTGATTTAGAAACCATCTGCAACTATATATTGGCAATGGTTAAAAACATGCCCACCATTCTTGTATCGATGTTGATTGCTGAAATGCAAGAACAGTTCCAATACCGAGTTTCATACCAAAAGGCATGGTTGGCTAAACAAATGGCCATGGATTAGTTGTATAGAAATCGGAATGCATCATACAACAAAATCCAACGGTGGATAGTCACAATGCGATAGTACATTCTAGGGACTGTTATTGAGTTACAGACGTTGCCTTATTATGACTGGGACAACCAACTACATCTAGGGAAAAGAACTTTTCACCATATGTTTTGGACATTCAATCCATGCATTCGGGTCTTTTCCCACTGTAAGCTATTTGTTCATGTATATAGGACCTGACTGTACAAGAAATATACGCAGATCTTCCTTATTGTGGTTGCACAAGATGAGAACTGGAACTTGCTACCGATATCATTTGCCATTGCTTAGGGAAAGAATAGGGAGTCGTGAGAATATTTCCTGGAGAACTTGTAGAGGTATGTTGTCATTCAAGACAATGTTTGCATCATTTTTGATAGATCAAATGGGCTAATTGCTGCAATTAGGCATTTGGGTGTTCTATGGAGATCTGTCTACTACATCAAGCACATTGCGATGAACTTCTATAGGGAATTCAAAAATGTGGATTGGCGCAGACAAGTTTTGAAGATAGGTAATTATCTATCTCATTTTTTTTCCTATATGTTTAGATTTTGTGAAACGATATGTGACGTGTTGTAACGGTCCAGGGTACGAGCTGGAACCACATTGGTTTAGACGGAGACTGGTTGACCTCGAAGTTGATATGCAAGGTAAAACAAATACTACATAACAAGAGTGGTTTGGGAGTATGGAGCCCTTGGCAATGGGCTCAAAGTTTTAATGATGGTTCGCGATATGGTCATATGACCACCAACTTAGCAGAGGTCGTTAACGTGGTATTGAGGCGTGCATGGCATCTCCCAATTGCATCTATTTCTAAGCTACTTTCTACTGAATGGCCAAAATGATGCCGAGAATTGGGCTCAGACAAGTAAATCAGATGAAAGCAAGGTTCCTGTATGTCGAAGCAGTTTGGAAGGCAATGGTGGTCAACAGTCAAAGGCCATGAACATTCAATTATATTCTCGACATTTTGAAACTTTTCGGGTGACTGAGGCTGTTAGTTGTCGACCGGGTATCCCACCTAGGTCATACAGAATTGATCTCCTAAATAGGCGATTCAATTGTGGGAAATTCTAGACACTTCATTACCCATGTGCGTACGTTGTTGTAACATGCATTGATACCTCTATCAATGTCGAACAATATATTAATGAGGTATACACATTGGGATGCACGTTACGTATTTGGGGAAACAAGTTCCTAATAATGCGGGATGTGTCAACGTGGGAAGTTTCTCTGTCGACTTTTGAGTTGGTCCAAATTGCAGTCTCCGTAGGTAGCCTAAAGGTCGCCCACATGTTAGTCATATAAGAAATAACATGTACATAAATGAGAGGGTCGACACTAAACATTGTGTCGTGTGCAAATCATGAGGACATAATCGAAGTAAATGCTTTCATCGAAATTACCACCTGAGAGAGTCGTTTCAGCCGACTAGAATGTAAATTATGTATTGAATTTCTATTTTTGTATCAACTTCAATTATTGACATATATCTGCATTATGTATCCCATTTTGTATTGAATTTCCTTTCTTGTATAAACTTCAATTATTTACATATATTTGCATTATGTATCCCATTTTGTATTGAAATTTCATTCTTGTATTAACTTTAATTATTTACATATATTTGCATTATGTATCCCATTTTGTATTGAAATTTCATTCTTGTATTAACTTTAATTATTTACATATATTTGCATGAACTTGATTGTCATGTATACTTGCATGAACTTATCTAAAAAAATTTCATTAACATGAGACAACTTTAGCTTAAAATAAAATACGTTAAACTTTAAATAAACTAAACATTACAATAATCCAAATTCTTTGAATTAAAACTATAAAAATCTATTATTTGACGGGATTGTCCATGGGGTGTATCGCTGTAGTAGCCTTCTTTTACGTTGTGGGTGCTCCTGACGGTCAATGTCTATATCACTTGAACCGACATTCTCATCACCCATAAGCGATCCCCATGGTGTACTGTAGAAACTCCAAAAATCATTGGTCACAAACATTTGCTCGGGAGAGGTATAGTACTGGGGTGGCAATGGGTTAAATATGTCAAACATCATTAGTGAGTTCAGTTGCTGATAGAAATTGCAACCGCCTATATTTGGGTGTATTGCGTAACCCAAGTACTCCAGGGAAAAACTATTACCTCCTGTCTTCGGATGATAGGAACTACTAGTTGAGTGTATGTATGACAATAAAGATGTTGGCTTGGGATCGGGTGGTGGATGAGGAGATGGCTGACAAGGACGGCTTTGTAGGAGACCTCGTCATTCCATATGTGGAGGGACTACCATCAATTGGCCACCATATAAGTAAGGCAACCCATTTCGCATGTACCACTGCTGGTAGTCCTTTGAGGGAATGAAATTAGGAAAATCTTGATTCCAAATAAGTCATTCACTTCAACTGGGCGTTCCACAATAGAATATATGGTTAATGCTCTAATGTCCAATTCTTTGCGTGTTTCCCCTTTTTGTTAATTCCATAGACATCTTTGCCCAATTGTATATAAACTTCTGGATTATGTTGATGACACTCTAATTGACAAAGCACCTGATCCCCTGTGTACCACTCCACCATTTAAAAATTGATCACTGGTACATTAACACACCACACAATTGCATGGGCTCCAGCAAATGGAGGAATGACAGAAGTAGCGTTTGATGCGGTATACGACATCCACATGAACTGCACAATTAAACACATGATTAGAATACTAATTACAACGTAATTTAATAAATAAACTAATTACATGACATTAATATAATTTTTTTTTTTGAAAATAAATGACTCTATTCCCGATGTATGACTCGATCATTTGTCGATATATAATGATTTTTTCTGACTTCCCAATATTTAGACAAGTATACCATCTAAAAACATAAACCAAACTCGTTAGAACATATTTTCATGAAAAAAATCTTGATCTAAGTTTAAATTTATTTACCTATTCACAGGTGGGAACACATGTACTTGGTGACCCACTGATGCCAGAAATGGAATACTGTATAATGCCCAAGATTGTAACAGTATTAGATAGCCACCTATATCTTATGTTCTATGCTTCGTTCCCCAATAAAGCTTACAATATAGCGTCACTAGTACTGGCGGACCCTAGCAGTAGGGACCAGCACCTTGCAAATCAGTCAGTAAGGGTAGGTACATTAAGTGGACTCTATTATCATTGGAATCCGGCGTAAGTACCCCCTATAAGCTATAGTATATAAGCCTGAGCAGACTGTATCTTCTCCATCCTGATCGCATAATCTGATAATGTTTAAAAATTTACCTTTAGTTATGAAAATTTTAAACCCATAAATTTATTGGTACCATCACCAGGAGAGCATCCAAGCATGTCATATCAGAGTGCCGCAGGATCTACTATGAGGCTTGAAATGATTACTGCATCACCGTCAACGAGGAGTCCTAATTGCATTGCGACATTGTCCAGTGTGATGGTGCATTCCCCACACGGTAAATGAAAGGTGTGCATCTCAGGGTGCCACTACTCAACTAGTGCCAATATTAAGTTTCCCTCAGCTCGAACACACGAATTAATGTCGCTGTTCCAAATCTTGCAGCATCTAGGTAGGGCATAATCCGTGCATCCGGTCGGTTGTTTGGACCATGGCCACGCAGTACGCACCCTAGTCATATTAAATTACAAAATTGGTTAAGATCTCACAGTTAAATAAAAAATTATGTGCAACTATGCCCACAAATACGTGCAACATTATAACATTCTCTTATCGGTAAATAGATCGCCTTAGCTTTAGTAGTAATTAAAATACGTATACCGATATCTGCACAAACAATTAAAATTTTAATCACCGACTTAAAAAATAAACAATATAAAATCACGACAACTATTTTTTTTGTAGCTCATTTTCGTAATAAACAAGAATCTAATTACTCAAACGAACATATAATGTTCACTTTTATATTTTAAAATATACAAATTATTATTAAAATAAAAAAATACACCAGTCAAACTAATCTTAATATTATTTAACACAAATCCATCTTAATACAACATTCTAACAATTCTACTAA
>CM025251.1:24603244-24613992 GCA_013677275.1 Gossypium schwendimanii
AATTCAAACGTTGCATCCTAACTTACGGGATACGACATCTTGTTGCCTCGGGATGAGAAATCCTTTTACATTTGTTCAAATCTATCCAAGCATTGTTTTAAAATATGACATTAATAAAAAGGGGAATCATTTCTAAACTTTTCAAATTTTCGACATTTGACTTTGAGACATTGATTAATCAATTAGGTACCAATTTTTGGGCGTTACGAGGGTGCTAATCCTTCCTCGTGCGTAACCGAATCTAGAGCCTATTTTCTCGAATTTTGTAGACCAAAATTATTATTTTAATAAATCATAGTATTTTATTAAAATGAATAATCTCAAGGTGACCCGATCAAACCTCAAAAAGGGATTCGTGGCGACTCCATTTTTGTTTTAAAAGTCGACCCCATTTTTCAAAATAAAAATGGTTTCGATAGCCATCAAGTCCAAAAATGCCAAAATGTCATCAATCATAAAACCATATTTACAAGCCAAACATAGTGGCCATATCTCAAGCACAAAACACCTATACATGCCATTATAACCGGGACCAAAGCATAAAAATCTACCAATAAAATCGATGGATAGTGTGATGGATCTTCAACTAGATTCCAACCTGATCGAGCTCTGATAAGCTGTAAGGTACAGGAAAATAAATATGTAAGCAATGTATGCTTAGTAAGCTCCTATAAACTTTAAGCATAAAATTTCATTTTGATAATAAACTTACTAAAATAGACATAACCCTATTCAAATGCCAAAATTCATAAATCTATATGATTATCGACTCACAAATGAGTAAATTTATTAATGTCACATATGTTTATAATTCATAACATGAAAGGATTTTATGGGACATAATGTATAACCATCAATCTTTCAATAATATTATACACCTTTCAATTTAATTACTTTCCCTTCCATTCCCAATGCTTATCATAAGCTTTAACAACATTATTAATTCTCAAATTAATGTATTTTTCCATAATATAGGTAGATTTATCCATAGCACAAGCAGTTCACTCACATATAAATACATCATGTATCACATTAAACCTTTTATAACATCATAATACATCCCAATTACGTACTTACTGTGTCATTCCCTTTTCTTACCCGTTTCATATACATAGTACAAGTATAATCATAAACACCAATCACATCCACAAACTTGGTATAAGCCCAAGTACATCAACAACACATGTTAGTTCATTTAGACATGATTCATATGAATTTGACATGAATAACTATTGTACTTGAGCATAATTCAATTGGATCTATCATCCATCTCAACATAACATATTTTCCATGTAGTTCACCATTTCGAAGTCTTTCATACATACATGTCTTGGTTCATATAAAACACTTATCATATCCTTGTAAATTCATGCCCGTTGAACCAAATAGAATACCGTTGGATATGCAGGATAGCTCACGCGAAGTGTGCTAATCATATAATCGTAGTCTATCCTTTCCTATACATATATGCTCACACGAGCTATGAAATGAATATGCTCACACAAACTCTGAAATGGGCCTACTCACACGAGCTGTGGGTCAGAACATAGCTACACGATGCTGTTCACACGAGCTGTAGAGTATTCGCAACACATGTCGGACCTCAACTATCGATAGGACATTCGAGACCAGCACCTGAAACATGTAAACCCTAATGACATGCCATTCATATCCTATAAATTCCTAATATTCAAACGAGTCTCGATAGTCGTTGTACATAGTTGGACTTACGTCGTTTCATAACATGATAAATTGTATAATAACATATATATTGATTCATTTTCAATAAAATCATATATTAACATTCAATTTAATCAACATTATACACAATACAGCTCATACGAACCTACTTGGCAAAGCTGTAAAAATGTCAAAGTACAGGGGCATTTTGGTAATTTTCCAATATCATTGATTTTCCACCTGATCTTGAACTAAATTAATAATTTCACTCAATTCATTAATTAGATAGTAAAACAATTTATTTTATAAAATTTAGTCTTTTTTGACATTTTAACAAAATTTCCCCAAATATTTTACTTTTATTCAATTTAGTCCCTGAGCCTAAAACATGCAAATTAGCCATTTTTACCCAAAATTGAGCCTATCCAAATACTTATTGCATCCAATACAGCCCATTATTGTAACAATTTCACATCAAATCCTTATATTTTTACTATTTCAACAATTTAGTCCCTAATCGATAAATTCAACAAAAATCACTTAATAAAATACTTTTAAATAATAACAATATCTCAAATTCAACATTGAACATCTAAAGTCACAATGTTCATCAACGGCAACATTCAAAATCTTTAATAGTTTCAAAATCGAAGGTACGAGCTAGCTTGACCTAGTTTCAACAATCTCAAAAACATAAAAAAATCATTAAAAATAGGGCTACAATGACATACCATGCTAGCTTTTCAAGCTGCCGAAATTCCAAGGTTAAAAATGGCTTCTTTCTCCATTAACAATTGGTGAAGAAGAAAATGTAAAAGATGATTAAAAAATTTTGGTTTTATTTATTTTAATTTAATTTATCAAATTACCATTTTAACCTTGGTTAATAAATAAATCACCAAATTCATACCTATAATTGTCCACTAACTCCTTGAATGGTCTAATTACCAATTAAGTCTTTTTTTTTCCTTATTCAATTAACCATTTAATCACTCAAATCAAATAGTGGTCACATTTTACATCTTTTACCATTTAGTCCTTTTTAATTAATTAACTATTGAAACGTTAAAATTTTTCAATGAAATTTTAATACCACCTCAATGACACTCCGTAAATATTTATAAAAATATTTATGGCTCGGTTTATAGAAACGAGGTCCTGATACCTCCTTGTCTAAACTCACTTGACTTTAGGGTCTAACAACTTGAACTTCATAAATCGCTTAAATAACATAAATTATCAAATCAAAAACCTTTTTTTAAAATCACATTTGACTCGTAAATATTAAATAATAATATTTATGAATTTACTCATCAAATTTAGTGGCCCCGAAACCACTATTTTCGACACTACTGAAAAATGGGTTGTTACTTTCATGGATTATAATTAACTAAATATTAACACACTAACACATGTTATTCAAACAAACATATACGCTTTTCATGTACCTATTAGTAACTTGGTGCACCTAACACATTATCACCTATTCAAATTGTAATAAAATAATCTAAATAGTGTAAAAGTGAACAAACTAAAATCAATTGCTATCGAATTAAATTTACAATTTACAATTTACAATAAAACAATTCACTTGTATTGCTACAAGCTCGTGCCCAAGAACACACATACAAAAACAATGAAAATAAACAAAAATAACTAATAAATACATAAAAATTTGAAAAAAATTTCTGTGTTACTCCCCACACTTTATTTGGCACATTGTCCTTAATGTGCGTCCTAAAGATAGAAGAAGAAACTACCTAGTTTTAGCGTTCAAGATCGTCAAATGTGGTCGAGTGGTCCTCTTCGTGCAAGTTTAGATCCGAGATGTAGTACCACATGTCGTACGAGGTTCTTACATAGAAATTAGCTAAAAGAAAACTAAAACAAAAAAAATAACTAAATAATGTTTAAATTTAATAAAATCATCCAAAATAAAAATTACAAGTCCCAAAAAATATTAAGAGTTCAGAAGTTTGTAATCAAAATCGAGATCTAGCTGATTCTTCTCAATCATTGACTCCTTCTCTCAACCTATGTCTGGTGTGGCGATCCTCACATTTGCAGAACTAGTAGCGCTTGTGCGGCTTAGATCTTAACTGCTTTGATAGATGGTTGCTCAGGTCAGAACATCTCGTCGAAGTCGTCACTAATGGTTGGCTCTTCTTCTTCTTCTTCCTTGTTTCGACGCTTTCTTCCTCCTCCTCCCATCCCTCATCAGCTTGTGGCATGGGTGGGTACCGATTTAGTGGTGGGTCAAAGATGGGAATCCCGAATCATTGGGTGTAGTCCATGCCCAATGGTGTCATCCACTACATCCACTAAATGACCCTCGCCATATCAGTCAAATCGCTGGACCCTTGGCTCCCTTGGCCGTTTTCCTTTGTCTTCCTTTTCAATGATAGCCGAACATCCATCTTTTTCTTTCGTTTCTCATTCCAATCTTGGATGTACTTGCAATTGAGCTTGACATACTGGGTATAGATGGAGTTCCCGCGGATGGTCTTAGTTGGCTTAACGAACTACTCAGTTGTGGACATTGGGACCCTGGCCATTTTGTATAAGACAGTCACTAGGTGTAGAAAAATGATCCTGACCTTCTTGCCACTGATGCAAGTGAACATTACTTTGTAGATCCATTTTCCAATGCACACCTGTCTAGGCTGAAAAGTACTATAAAGTAGAACAATTTGAAAAGTGTTAACGATAGTCATGTTAAGGGTAGGAGAAATTTGCATGAAGATAAAATGTATCAACAAGATCGTGGTATATCCAACATCAGCCTTTATAGACCAACCAGTTAAGGTGTACGTTTGACTGTATCAAAACATGCAACTCACGATGTTGGGATAATGATGATCTCAAGTCTGAGGATCTTATACATATTAATCACTATGAGTAATGTTGTGACAATTACATAATAATCCAAGAAACATACTCATAACGGGTCAGTCAAATATGTTGTTCTCTATCATACACATTCATGCATTGATTGTGACACTCCATATCAATGACAACTCTTTATCATCAATCAACTACATGTTAGTCTTAACGCATTATTGTTGTCCTAGCCAACAATAATACTTGACTAAGGAATCTTTTTAAGAATAATCATATTATTCTCAGGACATTATTATAAAACAGTTTATTTATACACATAGAAAAGAAGCTGAAATAGTAATAGTAACACTTTGTATTAATAAACATGATAAATAAAGTATGTTTTTACAACCATCTCATGATTGATCTTTGGGCATACTCTAACACCCTTAACTCCCAGATCTAGCATGGGTCCCAAAAACCCTCTCCAAAACCTTCAACATTGCCTAGGATAGTGTGTTGTCCCCGGTAGTCTAAGCCCCAAACCCGGTTTCAACGGTTGGAGTTCCAACAATTTCATATGTTTCTAATTAGGGAATACTACCCATCTAAGAAGACTCAACTCGAGCCCCCCGTCGATAACCACCACGCCCACGGGTACCACGTCCTCGAGATCCATTAGTACTCATTATCTTATCTATAATTTTTAAAATTTTATGGATCAATTTAAGTTTTAAAACCTTAATTTTAAAGTTTTATCAAAGTACATATCAATATTTAGAGAGTGTCATTGCACTACAGTCTATAAAGGCAAATGGTTATACTAAAGTGTTACATACAAAAGTATATCTAAAGCATAACTAAAGTTCATATTTCTTACTTGGATCGGCGTCGGAGTCTCAGCTTCATTTTTCAAAAATAAAAAATTAAAAAAATTCATTGAATTTTCGTTTAAACCAAATTTTATCTTTCCAAAACATTTTGGACCCAAAAATATATAGCCTAAGTTTTGTAACTTGACTTTGATACCACCAAATGTAACAGCCCAAACATGGCCTATACATCATGATCAGATTATGAAAGTTACATTAAATGCGAAATTTTTGAAGTGAAACTCATTTTTATCTTACAAATATTCAGAACAGGTTTACACGTTGAAAACTTACATATTTCAAAAATTTTATGAACACTTCGACAAAACTGTGTCATATTGACTTATTTAAAACAAACCCAAATTTGCTTAACCATTCGCATAAAAACATCATGAAAAATTAGTCAAAAACTTAGCAGCGAATGTTCATTATAACAATTCGGTTTTTATCTCTTGGTTTATTATTTAACATTCCATCTTGTTTAAATCACCGATTAAAATTTGAGATTTTTGCAAAACAATTATCAAACAAATTTTAAAGTCCCAAACAACCAAAAATGTCCAAATGTCTGAAAAGTCAATAAAAGTCCATAAAAGTTTAGTCCATAACATACTGAACCTTAATGTGAAATCTGAGCTCCAAATTCAGCGTCCAATCCTATGCTTGAGGATCACCTAAAAAAACAAATGAGTGAGCTTTGTAAACTCTAAATTATATAGGTTTTTTCTAGTAGTTTTCACCACCTTTTTACTTAAAAATAATATTAATCCCGAGTATTTGCTAATTGAATTTTGCTTATATTTCGACAATTATCATGAATTTATAAATATGCAAATTTGTGCTTTATTATGTTAATTTTGTGCAAAAATTAAATTATTCCATGTCATTTGTTAATGTGTTATATTTAATTAATGCAGTGGGACCATGAAGTTGAGTTAATAAAGATCTTATTATAATTTTTGCATGGACATAAGCAATTCTACCCTACTTGGATGGAAAAAACATGCAAATTGGGTCATGAAGATGTTGCTTTGACACAGTGAAAAATGGTGTTACATGGTGGACAAGTCTAACTATTAAATGGGTTACAAAGCCCTCCAAACATGGAGAAGAGAAGCCCAATTCAACAAATATATTTGGGCAGCCAAATATTAGTGATAGTGCTAGAAAGAACATATGTTTTCTCCCTACTTATTGGTTAATTTGCCCCCATTTAGTTATCTTTAGCACATATTTTAGCCATTTCAATTCAGTAAATTACATTTATAACTCAGTGGATCTTAACCTATTTTTCCTTAATTTCGTCACTTTTTGGTACTGCTGTCGCTGCATGAGTATTTCTAGATTACTCCCAGAATTATCGCCGCGCCTGACAGTTGTCTAGATAAGAACAAAAATGTGTGAGCTGTCCAGTCTGGTATAACCAACTTTATGTACAGAGGCAACATGATTCTAATGAAAAGACACATGATTCTAAAAAGAAGGCTTTTTGGGGTATTATCTTATTCAACCTATCTTTTGAAGCTTTTCAGATATGGCGGCTTAAGCCTCTTACGGGTGAACCGATGTGAAAAGGGTGCAGATTAGCTCTTGACGAGGAGTCCTGAGTGCAACATAAAAGGGAGTTGAGAGATCAAGTTGATATTTTCTAAGAATAGTACTCTCCACTTGTTTCTTTTATATTTCTTTTCTAAATGCTGGTGATTACTTTCTATTTCATGTTTGTACGGAAGTATACATGATTTCTGGGCTAAATGTTATTTTATTCAATCTTGCTTCTACTGTTTAATTTTTGGTTTAAATTTTTTTTAGCATGGAAGAGTCATTGCGGTCACTAACACTAGAAAGTGCAGCAAGAGTTCAAGATAACAAGCATGACAACAAAAGTGGTTTAAGGATTAGAGGAATTTCATCCACTTGTTCTTAATAATGTTCCATTGCCATCATCGGAAGGTTTGGCTAAAGTGCATGTCTTAGATTAAATATAGAAGTTAAGTCTGGTAAGATATTCATTGCAATTTAATGCATCAAGAATCACCTATCCTTTTATGCCTTGTGAGCACTTAGTATTCTATTGACTGTTCACGTTGGGGATCCCATTTTATCATTATCATATTTTATCTTATTGTTTTCAAGTTATTGCTTCGATAAATACTCTCACAATTTATCTCATTTCTATCTATTTATTGCACTGACATTGATAGAAAAAAGACAATCATCCTCGTGGGATTGATATCTAGCAGACTCATATCTGTCTACTATACTTGTATCGACAGTGTACGCTTGCACATTATTGCTGTAATGTTAAACAACAAATCAAGTTTTGGCACTATTGCTGGGGATGACATTTGTTTGATGTTTGTTTTTGTTTGTTTTTATTTCATAATATTTAGTTGTTACTAACTTGTTTTCTTTTTATTGTTATTTTCACATTTTATTTTAGGTGTTGTATGACCCAAAGAAATTTGGAGTTTATTGCCAATTTTGATCCAGAAATTGAAAGAACCGTTCGAAGGAGACTTTGAGAACAAAGGAATATGGCTTTACTAAGAAACTATGAAGTCATACCCCCGTTGTAGCACCAAAATGCTAATGATCCACCTTTGCCGCAAGACGCTCAAATACAAAATAGGGCTATACGAGATTTTGTAGAACCAATCTTGGATGACTTACAACCCTAGTTGTTAGGCCAGCAGTTAAAAACTGAATTCTAATGGGCAATATGCTGGACTACCATATGAAGATGCACGAGAAAATCTTAATCATTTTTATTGAATTGTTCTTCCTTTAGTCAACAAGGCATTCCTGATGACACTTTGAAAATGCAATTATTTCCTTATTCCTTGCAAGGAAGAGCTCATACTTGGTTCCTTGGGCTACCTACAAGATCAATTCCTTCTTGGAATGCACTAGCAACATAGTTTGTTTTGTAATTTAACCCACCGACAATGAATGCTTGTCTCCGAAATGATATTACAGCTTATCATCAGCTAGATAATGAGAATATTCAGACCACATGAGAATGTTAAAAATCTTTACTTTGATGTTGTCCTATGGATGACATTCAACAGGAAACACAAATTGAGATTTTCAATAACGGGCTAAATTCACACACGAGGAATCTTGTAAACACATCATCCAATGGTCTTTTCCTGGATTGTACTAATAATGATACTATTAGAATTCTTGAGAGAATTACTCAGAATGATTATCAATACCCTATCTTTAGAACCGTACAAGAAAAAGCTGCTCCGAGAGTTATTAAATTGGATGCAATATCTGCACTTAGTTCTCAAGTATCTTCTCTTGTGAATATGATAAAAAATATGCAAGGGACTAGTGACGTTACACCTATACAAGTCGCTCAACAAGTTGATGTTCCTACCTTTTGTTGTGAGATTTGCAATGACAACCATAGCTATGAAGATTTTCCACAACATGCAGAGAATGGCTTTTATGTTAGTAACATCTGCAACAATTCTTATAGCACCTCTTATAATAATTCTGCACCCAATCAATAGTCTTGGGGAACTCAGAATGCTGGACAAAATGCTATGACATTCCGCTATGGGAATATATCCACTTAAGGTAATTATAATTCAAGACAAGGGATTTATAATCAACAATAGTAGACCTATAATCAGCACACTCAAATGCATCCACAACAAAGCCAAATACATCCACAACAAAGCATAATGCATCCACACCAAAATCAGACACATCCACAACACTCTTGAATGCCAAATCAGCATGTTCAAGAACATCGATGAGAACAGTACACACAAGCTTCTCCTTCTGACCTGTTAGCAGCTCTTGAGGCTTTAATATAGGAGCATATGACACGTACAGAAGCTATTGTGTAAGGGAATTCATCTTCTATTCTGGTGTTGGAGGCACAATTAGGACACCTTAATTTGACTCTGAATACTCGACCACCGGGCACACTACCTAGTGACACGAAAAATCCCAGTTCGAGGGGGAAGAACACTGCAAGGTTATCACTCTCAGGAGTGGTAAACAAACTGATGAGCCGACTACGGACTCTACTATACCACCTCAAGATACTGGCGAAGTGATTCCACAAATTATCACTCATATGCTTAATGTTCGACCCTCGAAATTATCACAAATTATCACTCATATGCTTAAATACATTCCACAAATTATCACTCATATGCTTAATGTCCAACCCTCAAAATTGTTGACGTAATCAAAGGTGTCGGCGCAATCAAATGTATCTCCACCTTTATCTTTTCCATAAAGATTCAGGGAGAATGAGCAGGTTAAGCAGTACCAACAGTTCTTGAACACACTAAAGCAACTTCAGGTCAATATTCCTTTAGTAGACGCTCTTGTGAAAATTTTGAATTATGGGAAATTTATGAAAGAGCTCTTGTCCAAGAAGAAGAAGCTCAATGACATGGAAAGTATTGCACTCAAAGAAGGTTGTAGTGCTATTTTGACAAATAAGTTGCCCCCGAAAATGAAAGATCCTGGGAGCTTTACTATCCCATGTTCAATTTGCAACCATTATTTTGGCAAGGCTTTATGCGACTTGGGAGCTAGCATCAACCTATTGCCACTATCTACTTTCAAAAGGTTGAGAATTGGTCACATGAAACCTACTACAGTGACATTGCAACTAGCTAATCGGTCTTTGGCTCAACCTAAAGGGCAAATCAAATATATCTTAGTTTGTATGGATCAATTTGTTTTTCCGGCTGATTTTATCATACTTGACTGCGAGGCTGACAAGGAGGTTCCCATAATCTTGGGACGACCATCTTTAGCCACCAGACGAACTCTTATTGATGTTTACAAAGGTGAACTAGCCATGCGACTTAATGTTGAGCACGTTACCTTTAATGTTTTTGAATCTATTCACTGCAAGGATAAAGAAGAATGTCATATTGTCGATGTTCTAGATGATCTAATGGAGGAAGAGTTCAATTACCAAAGCAGAATACTTTCTGAGGAGTTTGTAGTGGCATCTAATGAGGAATTCTTAGATAATTGTGATAGCATGGTTGAAGCTAATAATATTGAACTCAGGCATGGATGGTAGATTGAATCCTTAGACTTACCCAACAGAACAGCTCCAATCTTCAAGCCATCTATCGACGAAGCTCGTACTCTGGAATTGAAACCACTATCTACTCATATTAAATACGTCTTTCTTGGTGATACCAATCCTCTCCCTGTTAGTGTATGCCCAAAGATCAATCATGAGATGGTTGTAATAACATACTTGATTTATCATATTTATTAATATAAGGCGTTACCATTATTATTTCAGTTTCTTTTCTTTGTGTATAAATAAGCTATTTTATAATAATGTCCTAAGAATAATATGATTATTCTTAAAAGATCCTTAGT
>CM025251.1:24615004-24632812 GCA_013677275.1 Gossypium schwendimanii
TGGATATAACTCAAGAAGAGAAATTGGTCCATATTATTAAGCAACATAAACGAGCTACTGCTTGGAGTATTGTCGATATTTGAGGCATTAGTCCATCTTTTTTAATGCACAAGATCAAGTTGAAGATGAAGGCAAGTAATCAATTGAGCAACAAAGAAGATTAAATGAGAAGATGAAGGAAGTTGTTAAGAAAGAAATTACAAAATGGCTTGATGTTGGAATTATTTACCATATTTCTGATAGCAATTAGGTAAGTCCAGTGCAATGTGTTCCTAAAAAGAGTGGCATCATTGTGGTTAGAACCGACAAAGATGAATTGATTCCTACATGTATTCCTACTAGATGGAGAGTCTGTATGGATTATTGCAAACATAAAGCTGCCACAAGGAAGGACCACTTCCCAATTCCTTTCATTGACCAACTGTTGGATAGGCTTGCTAGAAGAGCCTATTACTGCTTCTTAGATAGCTATTCTGAGTACAATCAAATTGCTATTGCACCAGAGGATAAAGAGAAAACAACTTTCACCTATTCCTTTGGTACTTTTTCTTTTCACCGTATGCCTTTCGATCTTTGTAACACACCAGCCACATTTCAAATGTGCATGATGGCAATATTCTCAGATATGATTAAAGATTCTTTAAAGGTTTTTGTGGATGATTTCTCAGTCTATGGGAATGATTTTGATCATTTCGCTGACAATTTGGATAAAGTATTGCAGCAATGTGAAGACACACATCTTGTTCTAAATTGGAAAAAATGTCATTTCGTGGAAACTTAAGGCATTGTGTTAGGCCATCACATCTCTAGTTAAGGCATTGAGGTAGACAAAGATAAAGTGGAAATCTTTGAGAAATTACCTCCACCGATAAATGTGAAAGGTATTGGCAGTTTTCTTTGGCATGTAGGGCTTTACCGAAGATTTATTAGACATTTCTTGAAAATTACAAAGCCCTTATGCTCATTACTGGAACAGAATCAAAAATTCTTCTTTAACGATGCATGTCTGGATGCATTCATTCAATTAAAGACGCAGCTAGTAAATGCACCCATTGTCGTTTCACCATATTAGTCTCAACCTTTTAAAGCTATGTGCGATGCAAGCGACTTTGCTGTGGGTGCTATTCTAGGACAATACAAGGGAAAATATTTCACGCCATCTATTATGATAGCAAAACTCTTACAGAAGCTCAAATCAATTATTCCACTACAGAGAAAGACTTATTGGCTGTAGTCTTTGCTTTCGACAAGTCTCGTTCCTATCTTATTGGCGCAAAGGTTACCGTATTTACTGATCACTCGGTGTTGAGATATCTTTTTGTGAACAATGATACAAAACCAAGACTAATATACGAGATCTTATTGTTGCAACAATTCGACACCGAGATGAAAGACCGCAAGGGTTTAGAAAATCAAGTTGCAGACCATCTGTCTCAATTGGAAGTTGGCAACAAAGATGGAAACATACTTCAAATTGTCAACACATTCCTAGATGAGAAGTTATTTGTTGTAGATGCAACCCTTGGTATGCGAATTTGGTTAATTATATAGTGTGTGGAAAACTCCCATTGGGTGTCACAGGTCATAAAAAAGAAAGATTTATTTGTGAAGTAGTGAAGTATCATTGGAACGAGCCGTATTTATTCAAGGT
Organism: Gossypium schwendimanii; assembly: GCA_013677275.1. NCBI lineage: Eukaryota > Viridiplantae > Streptophyta > Magnoliopsida > Malvales > Malvaceae > Gossypium > Gossypium schwendimanii. The sequence goes on from CM025251.1 coordinate 24,616,656, forward strand.
ATGCAATGACAACATTATTCGGCGTTGTGCTCTGGAAAAGGAGATGCTTTCAATCCTAAAGCACTGTCATGATGCTCCTTATGGAGGACATTTTGGTGGCTTGCAAATGGCTGCTAAGGTTCTTCAATCAAGATTCTACTGGCCTTCATTATTCAAAGACGCCCATAATTTTGTGAATTAATATTATAGGTGCCAGTGCATTGGTTCTATATCCCAACGTAATGAAATGTTGCAGCAACCAATTATGGAGGTTGAATTATTCGATGCTTGGGGTATGGATTTTATGGGAATATTTCCAAGTTCATTTGGAAATCTTTATATATTAGTAGTTGTTGACTACATCTTGAAGCGGGTAGAAGCTATTGCAGTCCAAAAGGCTGATGCAAAGGCAGTGCGTAAATTTTTCACAAGCATATACTCATCCGCTTTGGCACACCAAAGGCATTGATAACTGATCATGGTACACATTTTCATTGTAACCAAGTGGTAGCAGCACTGAAGAGATATTGAGTTAATCATAAAATAGCTACTACTTATCATCTGCAAACTAATGGACAAGCTGAAGTATCGAATCAACAAATTAAAAACATTCTTGAGAAGGTTGTGAACACTTTGATGAAAGGGTGGTCTTCAGACCAGATGACGTTTTATGGTCATTGCGAACAGTATACAAAACTCCATTAGGGATATCGCCGTATCAATTGGTTTTTGGGAAAGCATGTCACTTGCTAGTTGAACTGGAGCACAAAGTAATGTGGGCAATTAAGCAAGTGAACATGGACTATGAAGTTGCTGGAAAGAAAAGGCTGCTGGATATATCTGAACTAGAGAAGATTAGGTGAAATGCCTATAAAAACACTGCAATTTACAAAGAAACGACCAAACGATGGCATCACAGAATTATTTTACAGCGACAATTTATCGTGGGTCAACCAATTTTATTATTCAATTGTAAACTTAAACTACACCTGGGTAAATTGCGCTCTCGTTGGTCTGGACCTTTCGAAGTTGTCGAAGTATTTCCTCATGGTGCGGTCACAATTAGGGATTTACATGATGGACACCAGTTCAAAGTGAATGGCCAGCAATTAAAATATTATTTTTGGAATATTGATCAAAAGCAGGCAAAGACCATTAAATTGGTCAAAAAATTTTAATTTTTATGGAATTTAATATTATATAATTTTATTTTATTTTTGTTTCTGTTCAAGTTTGTTTCTCTTTTTGTTTTTTGCAGAATAATTAGGTATCATTGTCGATGCACTTGAGCTTTATTGTTAATGCATTTTGTACTATTGTACTATCACATATGACTCACCATGAATAAAGGGTAGATCAGAATTTTTAGAACCCACCGTTTGATCAAAAGTGACCTAGTCACCTGATCTCTCTGAATGGGCACAATTCCCATTGGACGCATTTATTCCTACCAGCTTTATATCTCTTCACATAAAAAAACACATCTTTCCATCTTCTTCTTTCATTCGCTATAAACCACCCTTCACTGTACCTTTACAACTTTAAACCATTTTCACTCCACAAAACAAGCAAAATATGGCAAGAATGAAAGGACCAGTCAAGAAAGCCACCACGACTGTTGAAAAACAGTCATCCTCTACAATTGTAGTTCATAAATTGGAATCCTCCATGCCAACAGAGAAAATGGAGCCAATGATCTTCTTAACGAAAGCGGCCAAGGACCGGTTTCAAGACAACATTTTCAAGAAAAACTTCCACCCATAACAGGACATTCTCCTTTCGCAATAGTAAGACTTGGGCAAGCAAGTCTACAAAACCATTTCTAAGCTAAAGTGGGAGACTTTCTGCACTCATCCTAGAAGCTATTCTCCTTCATTGGTACGTGAGTTTTAATCTAACCTTTATGACCATGAGTTAGAGTTTATTTGTGTTCGAGAAGGCTTAATCCCATGGGATGCTAAAAAAATCATTGAGTTGTACAACACTAAAGTGGATGTAGATGAACACTTCGAGTTTATTACGATATCACAAATGAAAAAAGGGATCTATTGGTAAAGGATTTATGTGTCGAAGGTGCATTGTGGATGGGTTCACTTTAAAGGAATTATACGGTGCACTGCCACTTCCTAACACTGCAAAGCAAAATCTAGTTTCATTTTATGAACTGCAGGCTACTCCCCTATACTCACAACACCACAGTCAACCTCAATAGAAAGTGTCTGATACATTCAATTGTCAAGGGTAGAAAGAATGATGTCAGTGCAATACTCTACCAGGAAATTGTTAATTGCGCCGCAAGGCAAATTGGATTTTTGGTTTTCCCATCGTTGGTGATGCTACTGTGCCAATAGAAAGGGATCGTGCCCTATGATCATGAAAAGGTCTTGGAGAATAAGGGGCTGATAAATGAAGCCTCTATTGAAAGAATGACTCGTGGCAAGAATACACTGACAATGAAAGAGACAGAGACCAGCAAGACAAGGAAGGGCAAAACCAAGGTAGAAATTAAAAGAACAAACCTGACTGCAGAGACATCATGTTGCGCAAAATGTAGGATATCGAGAAGTTGGCCAATTCCATCAGCAATAAGCAGATCAAGCTTGTCGCTACAATAGACGATATGAACAGATCACAAAATTTGTTCTATGCTTATACTAAGGCCTATAAAAACTCTACTGTAGCTGCATTAAGTCAGTTAAGCTCGACCCCACTCCCAGAATTTTTAGTGTTCCCACCGATCATCTGAGATTATGAACCCTCATCCAAGAAAGATGACTTAGGGGACCGAGACAGATCTGTGGAATCCCTTCCCACTGTACACATCTCTGATGATGAGAAAGAAAAGGACTAAAAGGACATTGAGGAGTGCATGTGAAAGATTGATAGCCCCATCGAGGGTGACTTCATTACTGGTCAAGCGGGGCCTACTGTTGAGGAGGAAGCTGATGTGGGAGAGGAGGAAGTCCGTGTTGGAGTTGTGAACGAGAAGGTTGAAGAAGAAAATACTAAGAAAGAAGCTACTGAGAACATTGTCAATTCATTCCAGTTTGTGGGTGCAACTACTGATAATCTGAAGCCAGATGGAGTTAGACTGGTGGAAGCCACAGAGGTAACCAGTGAAGAGCACCACAACTCATTGGCGATAGTGGTTCATACCGGACCACTCAAAGTGACCCCTCCTACACAAAAAGTAGCCAATGATGTAGGGGCAGGACTGGAAACTGAGGAGCAATTCGAGGATCGTGCAAAGCCCAAAGAAAAGAAGAGAAAGCACTCCGGAGACTAACAGCGCAAGAAGAAGGAGAAAAATAGGAGGAAGAAGAAACATAGTGCAACTACATTGATGGCCAAGGAAAACTGAGTTAGTTTATTTTAAATTTTAGCTGTAGTATTCATGCATTGCATGTAGATGTAATTTTCATTTTGTCAGTGCACATTATCGTTGCATTTTTATTGTCATTGCATTTTAATGTTAGTGTATTGGGGACAATGCAAACTTTAATTTTGGGGGAATGCATATGGGGTTTGGAAATACACCCACATTTAAAAAAAGTTGAGTTTAATGAAGCATGCTTATATATATAGTTATGAATAAGAGACACTCCAAAGTGGGTGTATTATGAAATATTAAAGAGGGAACACTCCAATGCAAGCATTAGAAAAATGAATATGGCCAAAGGCTGTCACTGCATGAGTGTGTGTCGATGCAATTACGTTCTCCCTGAGGGTTTGTTGCACTCTATCATTACTTCTCAGGGACAAGAGTACAGTAATGCAATGATATCCCTTATTCAGAAAAAAAGAGACATATATTGTACAATAAATGTTGTATTGGTAGATAGAATTTATGATTTAAAGCATGACGGTGGTGTTGATGAAGTTGCAATCTTATTCATTCATACTTATGTATTGTTGATGCAATATTCTGTTATCTGAATATGGATCATTCATTGAGATTTTAGATGATTCAAGTTGCTAAAATGATCATTTGCCTTACTGAATTCTTGTGTTGCCTTACTAGTTTCTGTTTTACTTGAAGACAAGTAAAAACTCAAGTTCAAGGGTGTGATAGTACTAGAAAGAACATATGTTTTCTCCCTACTTATTGGTTAATTTGTCCCCATTTAGTTATCTTCAGCACATATTTTAGCATTTTTAGTTTAGTAAATTGCATTTTATAACCTAGTGGATCTTAACCTACGTTTCCTTAATTTCGTCATGTTTTGGTATTGATGTCGCTGCATGGGTATTTCCAGATTGCACCCAGAATTGTCGATGCGCCTGATAGCTGTCCGACTATGAACAGAAATCTGTGAGCTATCCAGTCTGGTATAACCAACTTGTACGTACTGAGGCAGCATGATTCTGATGAAAGGACACCTGTGCTATTTGGAAGAATACAAATATTCACGTGAAAACAAAAAAAAAAAAGAAAATGAGGCTTTTTGGGATATTATCTTCTTCAACCTATCTTTTGAATCTTTTCAGCTATGGTGGCTTAAGCCTCCTATGGGTGAACCGACGTGAAAGGGATGCAGATTAGCTCTTGACGAGGAGTCATGAGTGTGACACAAGAGGGAGTTGAGAGATCAAGTCGAGATTTTCTAGAAATAGTACTCTCCACTTGTTTCTTTTATATTTATTTTGAATGATCATGTTGGGAATCTCAATTTATCATTATCATATTTTATCTTATTGTTTTCAAATGCTTCAACAACTACTCTCACAATTTATATCATTTCTATCTATTTACTGCACTGACATTGATAGATAAAAGACAACCATCCTTGTGGGATCGATATTCGACAAACTCATATTTGTGTACTATACTTGCATTGACAGTGTACGATTGCACATTATTACTGTGATGTTAAACAGCTAATCAATTAGCTTTTGGGATAATTATTTAGAGGTCCTTACACTTGGAAAATCATTGAAAATCAACACACTACATTTGTTCAAGAAACCATCCACCCCTTGCATGATTCAAGCATGATTTTATCCTTGAATCAAGCAACCAGCTCACCCTCCTTTCCACATATTATGGTCGGCCAAAGGAAGGAGAAATCTAAGGGTTCTTTGATCCCATATTTAGAAAACTCCTCCACCAACCTCAAGTATAAATTCCCACTCCCATTTCATATTTCAATCATCCCTCATTCATCCTTCATTTAACATTTCTTTTCCATTCTCTAATTCCCTATCTTTATTCCACACATAGCATCCCATATTTCCTCTCTTTCTTATCCAGCAAAACCTTGATAAGATCATCTCTTGGCCAGCCACTTTGAGGAGCCATTAGCAAAGGAGCAACACGAGGACGGGAGGAAACTTCTTCAATCGAAGTTTGCAAGACTACTGATTCAAATAGAGTTTATTCTTTATTAACTTGTTACTTTGATTGTAATCATGTTTGCAATGTGTTTTATTATCTTATCATCAACAATGGTAGCTTAAATCTATTTAGCTACGATGATTGCATCAATTCAATGAAATTTGTTTAAATCATGTTTATAGTGTTTGTGACTCAGTCATTCATGTTTTCAATGAAACTCAAGCATGTATTTCATTCATACGTGATTGGATGCATTAGAATTAGCTGAGCGATCCTAACTAGATGATGGCTAATGGACACAATCGTTGAAAAGTGCATGCTTAATTTAGATCCTAACCTGGCTAAATTAAAGGCTCCTAATAACTTTAGCGATCTCTATTATCTTGAAAATCAAACTAATGGACAAGGAAATGGAGCCAATCATATGCATAATCCCATCCTTATTACTGATGATGGGGATCGTGCCATAAAACAGTACGTTGTGCTGCTCTTTAATAAGTTACATCTAGGAATTAAGAGGCCGAATATTGAGGCACCCCAATTTGAATTAAAACCAGTGATGTTTCAAATGTTGCAAACGGTGGGCCAATTCAGTGGAATGCCCACGAAAGGTCAACACATTTACCTTTGATTATTCATGGAGGTGAATGATTCATTTAAAATAACCGGAGTAACTAAAGACGTACTGAGGTTGAAGTTGTTTCTATACTCGTTGCGAGATCGAGCACGAGCATGGCTCAATTTGTTGCCACCTAGCTCAATTTTTACTTGGCAAGAATTAGCAGAAAGATTTTTAGTTAAGTATTTCGCACCTAGTAAAACACTAAATTGCAAAATGAGATCACCACTTTCCAGCAATTGGATGATGAGTCTTTGCACGAGGCATGGGAAAGATTCAAATAATTACTTTGTAAGTGTCCACATCATGGGATTCCACACTGCATCCAGTTAGAGACATTTTATAACGGTCTCAACGCACACATAAGATTGATGGTAGATGTTTCTACGAATGGTGCTCTCTTCTCAAAGTCTTATAATAAAGCTTACAAAATCATCGAGAGGATTGCTAGTAACAACTATCAATGGCCAAAAGATCGAGTAGTGTCAAGAAGACATGTAGCTAGAGTTCATGAAGTCGATGCCCTCACTTCACTCTCAGATCAAGTATCATCTATCTCTTTAATGTTGAAACAGTTTACCATTACTAGTGTGAATAATTTTGTAGCTCAAACACTGAGTCAGTTTGATATAGTTTCCTACGTATATTGTGTGGTTGGCCATTCTTTCGAGAATTGCCATCAAATCTCGAGTCAATTTACTACATAGGGAATCAACACCAAAAGAAAAGTGGACAAGGACCATAGTCCAACTTCTACAATCTTTCATGGCAAAACCATCTAAACCTTTCTTGGAGTAACCAAGGAGGAGGATCGAACAACACTTACATGCAGCATAGACCAAGCCAATCCCAAGGGTTTAATCAGCAAGTTCCTAAACCACCTCAAGTTGAATCGTCTAATAGTTTGGAGAACTTGTTGAAGGCATACATGGCCAAGAATGACACCTTAATCCAAAGTCAATCAGCAACACTAAAAAATTTAGAGAACCAAATGGGTCAGTTAACTACGAAGCTTCGTAATCGACCGCAAAGAGCCTTACCGAGTGATACAAAAAATCCAAGAAATTTGGGTAAGTAATATGGCAAGGTAGTTACCTTATGAAGTGGTAAGACTTTGAATCCCAAGACGGTTGAAGATGATTTTATTGAGAAGCACGAAATTTAACCAACAGTTGAACTTCCTACACTAGGAGAGCCAGAACCTACAAAGTCTGATGAGGTAAAATCTTACCAATGACTTCTCAAAAGCTAACATCTTCTTTAGATGTAGATTTATCTCTTCAAAAAACTTGTCCAGTCCAACCCAAAGATCCATCACCTCCATATCCTCAAAATTCCAACCAAATAAGCAGAAATAGGAGGTGTAATTCAAAATATTTTTTGATGTTCTAAAGAAACTTCACATCAATATGTTATTGGTAGAAATTAGAAAAAATGCCCAACTATGTCAAGTTCATGAAGGACATTTTGTCCAAGAAAAAGACACTTAGTGAGTACGATACTGTAGCCTTAATAAAGGAGTACAGTGCATTCTTACAGAACAAGCTACCTCTGAAATTGAAAGACCTTGGAAGCTTTACTATACCTTGTAATATTGGAGAATCTTACTATGGTACAGCTTTGTGCGACTTGGGAGCAAGCATCAAATTAATGCCCAAATCTATTTTCAAGCTATTGGGAATAGGTGAAGTAAGACCCACGGCTATGACACTACAACTAGCAGATTGACCTTTAGCGTACCTCGAAGGAAAGATCGAGGTTGTTTTGGTAAGCGTTGATAAATTTATTTTTCCTGCTAATTTTATTGTCTTAGATTTTGAAGCAGATAAGGAAGTGTTGATCATCCTGGGATGACCTTTCCTAGCTATGGGAAAAACATTAATAGACATGCAACAAGGTGATCTCACCATGAGAGTTCAAGAAGATCAGGTAACGTTTAATGTTCTTAAAGCGATGAAATTTCCTAATTTGACATAATAATGTTCAATAATGAAAGAGTTAGAAATTTTAGTTTCTATGTAATGGGATAATAATTTTGAAGAAGACCCATTGGAGAACACTTTAGTGTCTAAGCCACTTAAAGATGAAAAAGGTAATGAAAATATGACTTTGATAGAAGCCAATCCGAGTGACTATGTTCAACTAGCACAATTGGAACCATTGAAGTTGGAAGCTCGTGAATACGCGCAACCCAAGTTGTCGATTGAGGAATTGCCTAAACTTGAACTTAAGGTACTTCCTTCCCATTTGAAATACATTTATTTAGGTAACCGTTCTACTTTGCTTGTGATTATTTTAGCAGAACTGACAGAACACCAATAGGAGCAACTAATTGTTGTTTTAAAGAAATTTAAAAGGGCGATCGGTTGGACCATAGCTGATATTCGAGGAATAAGTCATTGCTTTTGTATGCATAAGATTATTTTGGAGGAGGGTGAAAGAGGTAGAATTGATGGGCAAAGGATACTCAATCCTATCATGAAAGAGGTAGTTTGAAAGGAAGTTATCAAATGGTTACATTCGGGAATTATCTACCCTATCTCAGATGGTGCATTGGTAAGTCTTGTATATTGTGTACCAAAGAAAGGTGGAATCACAATTGTTGAGAATAAATGTAATGAGTTAATCTTGATGAGAATTGTCACAGGTTGGAGAATCTATATAGACTAAAAAAATTGAACAAAACTAATCGGGAAGACTATTTCCCGTTGCCTTTTATGGATAAGATGTTAGATTGACTGGTAGGTAAAATTTTTACTATTTCTTAGATGGATATGCGGGATATAACCAAATAGTTGTAGCCTTGGAAGACCAAAAAACGACTTTTAATTGTTTGTATGGTACATTTGCTTTTAGGCAAATGCCTTTCGATTTATGTAATGCACCTACAACATTTCAATGATGCATGATGGCAATATTTACTGATATGGTTGAAAATTTTGATGAGGATTTCATTGATGATTTTTCTATTTTTGGTAATACTTAAAATATTTGTTTGAGTAATTTGGCTAAGGTACTGAAATGATGCAAGGAGACAAATCTTGTCCTTAACAAAGAGAAATGCCACTTTATGGTTAAAGAGGGAATTGTCTTAGACACAAAATTTCCAGAAACGGGATTGAAATTAGCAAAGCGAATGATGTAACTGAAAAATTACCACCACCAATCATTATTTAATGAGTTCAAAGTTTCTTAGGCCATGCCAGATTTTACCAAATGTTTATAAAAAAAAAATTTTCAAAAATTTCTAAGCCTTTGTGTATACTGTTAGAGAAATATATTATTTTTATTTTTAACAAAATATGTTTAGAAGCTTTTGAAGAATTAAAAAGTTGGTTAATCTCAACCTCAATAATTGTTACACCTGATTGGAACTCACCTTTTGAGTTGATGTGTGATGCAAGCAATTTCATTGTTGAAGCTAAAATGGCTCAAAGAAGAAACAAAGTGTTTCATCAAATCTACTATGCAAGCAAAACTTTGACAAGAGCCTGACTCAATTACACAATAACTGAAAAAGAATTCTTTGTTGTAGTTTTTGCTTTTGACAAGCTTCATTCTTATCTGATATGTACGAAAGTCACTGTTTTTACTGATCATGCGACCATTAAATACTTACTCACAAAGAAGGATGCTAAACCAAGGCTAATTCAATGGATAATTTTACTCCAAGAATTTGACTTTGAGATCCAAGACAGAAAAGGTGTTGAAAATCAAGTAGTTTATCGTCTGTCAAGGTTGGAACAAAATGAGGTAACTCATTCACTTGTTCCAATTAATGAGAATTTTCCATATGAGCACATATTTTAGGTAAGTCGAATTCATGAAATACCTTGGTTTTCTAATTATGTGAATTATTTAGCATGTGGAATAATTCCTCAAGAAATGACATACCAATAAAGGAAGAAATTCATTCACGATAGTCAGTATTATTTATGGAAGGATCCATTTTTTTAAACAATGTGCAGATAACATAATTAGGAAGTGTGTAGCTAGAAGTGAAATTGATGAGATCTTGTATCATTGCCATTCATCTCTAAGAGGGGGACACTTTGGTGGTTCTCCTATTACACCAAAGATTTTACAAGCAGAATTCTTTTGGCCTACAATGCTCAAGGATGTATATGCATATGTGAGAAATTGTGATAGATGACAACGAATTGGAAACATATCAAGGAGGAACGAAATTCCCTTGACGAACATTTTAGAGGTAGAATTATTTGACGTATGAGGCATTAGTTTTTTCGGCTCGTTTCCTTCTTCTTATGGTAACAAGAATATCTTAGTAGCTATGGATTATGTATCCAAGTGGGTTGAAGCTGAAGCATACCCAACGAATAAAGCTAAGGTAGTCATATGATTCCTACTTAATCATGTGTTTACACGATTAGGGACTCCTAGAGATATAATTAGCGATGAAGGATCTCACTTTGTGAACAAATAACTTAAGCGGTTTCTTGACAAGTATGATGTGAGACACAAAACTGCCACTACCGTCCAAAGCGAAATGGGCAAGTTGAATGGGTAAATCGTGAGATCAAAGGTATCCTTGAGAAGGTAGTGCGACCTAATGTCATTTGCCACTTAAGTAGGAGAATAAAGCTCACTAGGCTTTGAAACAATTAAATTTGGAGCTTAAAAAAGGCAGTGAGAGAAGGATGCTATAGCTTGATGAGTTGGAAAAGTTGAGGTTATTTTCATACGAGAATGCCAAGATGTGTAAAGAAAAATCTAAGAGATGGCATGATAGTCGTATATAACCTCGTAAATTCAAATAAGGTTAGAAAGAATTATTATTTAATTCAAGCTTAAGGTTATTTCCTGGAAAGCTCAAGTCCTGATGGAAAGGACCTTATACCATGTACAAAGTTTATCCATATGGAGCAGTACAATTGTTCGACAATAATGGAGGTACGTTTAAAGTTAATGGACAACATCTCAAATACTATTGGGATGGTGAAGTTGAGCTAATTGAAACATCATTTAATTTAATAAACGTTTAATTTTTCATGTTCTAACTTTTTAATAAATAGTTAGAAATTATTTTTCTTAAATTAGTACATTTAATTAATTTTGTCTAAGGAGATTGGAACTTAAGCAAGACCATTTGTGACCCCTCCAAGCTTTCCTGAGAATTAATTTAATGTAATATTTTGAGAATAAATTTTCTAATTAACCTAGAAATTTTTCATTTTCATTTTAATTTTATTTGTTTATGTTTAATAAAGGAGTCAAGTTGGCCCAAGTACTAATCAGTTTGTTTTATCTAAAGTAGTTTAATTTTTAAGTGCAATTGGGCTTGAGGCCCAAAACAACAAAGAGGAGAAATTTACCCACTAACTACCATCTATAAGGTTCCTAATTTGTCTGCCAATATCCTTCCCTCCTTACCTTTTATCCCAAGCATCTCTTGTAGCTAACTTTTTTTCTACAAGTTCTCCCTAATTTACTACTATATAAACCCCTCTCTACTATCATATTTCTCACACTATTCAAAGCAATTAGCTTCAAACCCTAGCCACTTATTTCTTTCTTCTTGTTGTCTCCCTCTTATCACCAGTGTAATCTTCTCGCCGGAGCAACCCTATCTCTTCCGCAAGCTTATCGCTGCCACAACCTCCTTGCTACCATTCATTGCTGATTTCTTTTCCCTTCCTTTTGCCAAAATTCTACTTAGTTTTCAAGAAAAATCACCATGTCTCGTAAAAGAACTACATCTTCCAATACCTTTTGTCAAAAATCCAATTGTGATTCAAGATGAGGAAGCAAAGAAAGGTTTGATTCCATCTTCAAAAATCAACCCATGATGCTGAAAAAAAGTTTCAACTTTGAGACTGATGACAAGATGGTTGTACCCTTGTCAATTCGAAAGACAATTGATGCTCTCAATTGAAACTATTTCTATAATGCACAATCACTGCCTGAAGAGGAATTAGTTTGAGAGTTCTATGCCAATTTATCTATGCCAAATGATACAGAAGTTCTTGTTTGCAAAAAGAAGGTACCCTTTACTTCTAAGTCCATTAATGATTTGTTTAATCTTTTTGATGTTGAATAAGATGAGTACTTTGCCATGATAAAAAATATAAATTGGGATTTTCTTCAATAAGTGCTTAACGTTATTACAAACTCAGGATCCCAATGGATTATAAGAAAGTATGGCAATCATTCTTACCAAAGAGAACATCTAAAATAGGTGGCTAAGGAACGGTTCTACTTTGTTTAATATAGCTTCATAACTATCTCACATAATTCCACCATCTCAATTGAATGAATGCTTTTGTTGTATGTGATTATGACAGAAAAGTCTATCAATGTTGGAAAACTTATTCTCAATGATATCCACGATTGTGCTAGAAAAAAGGCAGGAAGTGCCTACTTTTCATCATTGATTACTTCACTTTGCTTAAGGGCCCAAGTTAAATCACAAGCAAACCTGAAGGGCCAGTATGTTCAAGGTTGCATCACAAGGCATGATTTTGAAAGGTTAGTGGAGAATGTTCATGAGTTGAACCCAATTGAACTGAATGAACTAACCGAACCAAAAACTAATGAGTTAACAAATAAATCTAAACCAGAAGTTGACTTAGTTAATGAGATAGAAGAAGTAGGATCTGAAGAAGAACCCAACAATCCTGAACCGATAAAGGAACCAAACAACTCTAAACCAAGTGTGGAGTTGAATGTTGATGGGCCAGTTGGACCAAGTGTTGATCCTAAATTGACTATTCCTATGCCCACTTCTTCAAATACTATGAAGAAATCATAATTTTCAATTATGATGGATATGTGGAAATTTATGCATAACCAACAACATGCTTATTGGAAATATGCGAAGATTAGAGATGATTCAATCAAGAATACTTTTAAGAATATATCTAACAGTTTTGTTCCTGAGTTCCTAGATCGTATCTTTGAGTTATGGAAGGAAGAGGATGATTATGCAAGAGAGAACGAGGATGCAAAAGAGAAAGACAATGGGGATAAATCAGATAAATAAAAGGGGGAATTTCTTGTCTTTAGTATTTATTTTTATGCGTTTATTTTTATCTCTTAGTTAGTATTTTGCTTTTGCATAATAAATAGGAAATCGCAAGCATAAATAAAATAAGCTCAATACCTCTTCATTAGAAAAAAAAAGCAAAGTGATTTGGTAATGAGAATGAACATGTCTAGGATTAGATTGTTAAGAAAGACTTGGTATTAAGCAATCTTTATGACTCACCTCTCTTTTCTTACAACCCTACCTGGAGTTCAATTTCCATTCATTACTTTGTTGTCAAATGAGGACATTGCTTCTTTTTAAAAAGGGGGTAAGGAAATATTTGAAGGAATTTTTAAATTTTTCAAGTATGTTTTAATCCTTTCACATGAGTATGCTGAAATAAATGAATGTTTAAAGGAAATTTTTGTTCATAAGCTAGTTCAAATGCAAGCATGATTTTTGATTTTATCTAAGTTATTTTTATGTTATCTTGAGTTATGGAATGCTTGTATGTTCTCTAGTCTTATGTAGTACTTGCCATGAAAATTTAATTTCCTTGGAAATAGACATGCATAAAGGCTTAGTCTTTAGAATTGACTTAGTAACTTTCTCAACGCAAAATCCTAGGATGCATAAGAATTTAAATATGATATAGGCACATTTTCTTTGGATCGTTTGAGCCTTTCAAGCCCACATTATTATATTTACCCTTCAAACTTTATTTTTGAGCTTAATGGCATGTTTATTGCAAAGTACCTACTTCATAAGTCATATTGCCGTCTTTTTAAGTTTATTCTCTTTTTTGCACCTATCTTAACTAAATTTATCTTGGTGATCAAAATTTGAGGAAAAATTTGAAAAGATGTACATGCTCATAAATCAAAAGAGAAAGAGAGAGAGCAAGTTTCCTCAAATTTTGAAAAAGATTGATGAGCATGAGTTCGAAATAAGTTGGGGGTGTTCTAAAGGCCTCTTCGAAGGATGGTTATGTTGCGAAAATATCCAAGGCAAAGTTAGGTTTAAGTTTACTGAACCTAAAAATTCATTTCTCTTTATCCTTACCTTTAGCTTAGCCCCATTACAACTTATAAAAGACCTATTGATTTGATAATTATGCCGACTACATTAGTAGAGAGAAATTTATAAGTTCAACATATGAAGACCACTAAATAAACCTTATGATTGTCTTGTCTAAATTAATAGGGAAAGTGTATTGAATGCTGAATGCTATATATGACTTTAAAATGGATGCATAATATGACTCATGTTGGAATTTCCTTATACTTAGTGTAAAATTTTGGAATAATGTTTGCATCCGAGCTACTTATCAATAAAAAGAGTTTGTGAGCATGTTTCTGTTGATGCATGATTATGTGCAAAGATTGGTGTTACTTAAACATTTGCAAGTTTGCTTTAGCAAAAGTTTTGTTTTACATGAAACATTACTCGGCACGAGCAGTTGATTAATTTTGGGGGGTGTAAACTCTAAATTATATAGGTTTTTTAGTAGTTTTTACCACCTTTTTACTTAAAATAATACTAATCTCGAGTATTTGTTAATTTATTAAGTCTATTTTGCTTATATTCCGATAATGGACATGAATTTATAAAATATGCAAATTTGTGCTTTATTATGTTAATTTTGTGCATAAATTAAATTATTTCATGTCATTTATTAATGTTCTATTTTTAATTAATGCAGTGGGACCATAAAGTTGATTGAATAAAGAGCTTATTATAATTTTTGCATGGACATGAGCAATTCTACCTTACTTGGATGGCAAAACCACGCAAATTGGGTCATGAAGATGTTGCTTTGACCCAGTGAAAATGGTGCTACATAGTGGACAAGCTTGACTATTAAATAGGTCACAAAACCTTCCAAATAATAAAAAGAGAAGCCCAATTCGGCAAGGATATTTGGGTAGCGAAGAATCAGCTTTTGGGATAATTATTTGGAGGTCTCTACACTTGGAAAAATCATTGAAAATCAGCACACTACGTTTGTCCAAGAAACTGTCCACCCCTTACATGATTCAAGGATGATTTTATGCTTGAATCAAACAACCAGCTCACCCTCCTTTCCACTTATTATGGCTGGCCAAAGGTGGGAGAAAACTAAGGGATCTTTAATGTCATATTTAGTAAACTCCTCCACCAACCTCAATTATATATACCCACTCCCATCTCACATTTCAATCATCCCTCATTCATCTTTTATTTAACATTTATCTTCCATTCTCTTATTCTCTCATTCCCTCTCTTCATTCCCACGCATAGCATCTCATATTTCCTTTCTTTCTTAGCCAGCACACCTTGATAAGATTATCTCTTGGGCGACCACCTTGAGAAGCTATTAACAAAAGAGCAACACGAGAACAGGAGGAAACTTCTTCAATTGGAGTTTACAAGGCTATTGATTTGAACAGAGTTCATTCTTCCTTTACTTGTTACTTTGATTTTAATCATGTTTGCAATGTGTTTTGTTATCTTGTCATCAATAATGGTAGCTTAAATCTATTTAGCTAGGATGATTATATCAATTCAATGAAGTTTGTTCAAATCATGTTTATAGTGTTTGTGTCTCACTCATTCATGTTTTCAATTAAACTCAAACATGTATTTCATTCATACGTGATTGGAAGCATTGGAATTAGCTGAGTGATCCTAACCAGATGACAGCTAATGGACACAATAGTTGAAAAGTGCATGCTTAGTTTAGATCTTAACTTGACTAAATTAAAGGTTCATAATAACTTTAACGAGCTCTATTATCTTGCATAGTTTTTAGGTTCATGTGATTAAATTATTTCAAACCTAACCCATCCCTATTACTTCGCATGAATTCTAAGAAACCCTTAGTTTAATATGATCAGTAAAATGCATGTTTTACTAAGTAAAAGATTTCAAAAGAACTTAATTTGGTTTCAAACTCATGAAAGATCGAGGTGCCATGCAATATTTTTCGAACACTGTTAAACATGAGAAAAATGAATTAAGTTGAATGATGTAATTATTCTAGCCTATTCATGTTATTGATTGTTGAATTTTGTATTGTTGCTGCAAAATTCATCTCATACATTTTAGTTAATTGTCATACTTAGTTTAGAATCGCATTAGGGATCATCGTGCATCTAGATAATTTAATTTAGGTTAATCATCCATCACTCGAAATATTGTGTTCTTATCACCAATTTGTAAAACTTTAATTTTGCAATTAATTGATTAACATACACAGT
>CM025251.1:24643362-24655690 GCA_013677275.1 Gossypium schwendimanii
TGACTGGTTATATTTATATATATTTGTCTTATTTTTTATTCATCTTTTTGTTTTTGATTGTATTATTTTTCTTACATTATCATCATTGTTATTCCATTACATCCATTTTTACCCAAATTCGTAAAAAGGGAAAATTTTGAAAATAAAGGTAATACTCGGTATTTGGGATCTTCGAGAAAATTGAGCCTTAACGTATTGGGTTCCAATTTTCTTCGTTGAATCTAAATAATCGAGAATACCCTTTAATAAAAAAAACATGAATAAAAGCTCATTATCGGGAATTCAATACGTCGTGTCCTAACGCATTGGATATGACACGTTGTTTTCTTGAGATGAGGATTTGTCTAAAAAATAATAAAGGCAATATTCAATGTTTAGAATTTTGAGAAATTGTGCCCTAACGTATTGGGCTGCGATTTCTTTATTTGACTTAAACAATTGAATATCCTTCTAAAATTTATTGCACGAGCTTTTTGGACAAGCTCATTTTTGAGGAGCTGAAATATCATGCCCTAACGCATTGGGTATGACATTTTCTCTCTCCGAAATGAGAGGGTCTTAACGGGTAATTTGATTTATACATGTTTTTAATACAAGGATCATATTTTTTTAAAACTCTTCAAAGTTTTCAATCTTTGACACTAAGATATTAATTAATCAACTAGGTAACAATTTTAGGCATTACGAGGATGCTAATCCTTGCTCGTACGTAACCGACTCCGGAACCCATTTTTCTAAATTTCGTGGATCAAAATCGTTTTTTAATAAAATCAAATCGTTTATTAAAAACAACCACTTTTCGAGGTGACCTGATCACACCTCAGCAAAAAGGATTGGTGGCGACTCCCGTTTTCATTTTCCAAATCCAAGTCGACCTTGTTTTATCAAATAAATGGTGTCAACAGTGGCTTTTTATCAAATATGCTACATTTCTTATTAGATTATTTCTAATTCACACATGATTGGCAAGAATGAACGAATTTTGTATTTGTTATAATAATAATGCATTTATAATGATTTGTATAATGTCAAATCTTGCTAAACTTGAATTTACGACCCTTGGTATCTTATGCAATAATCATTTTTCATGGGAATTAGATGCTGAAATTCACCTAGATGTTAACTTTAGGGAATATAATTTTAGCAAATTAAGAGGAATCTAATCAAGACAAGACAAAAATTGTAACGATTTAGTTTCCAATGGTGTCGAAAAATACCGTTTCGAGACCTTGTTTACATAAAACGAGTTCATAAATAATAAATATGGATTTTTACGGAGTTATTATATTGAAATATTAAAATTCAGTTAAGTAATTTAGTCGAAAATGTGGTTAATTAAGGTCTAGGGACTAAATTGTAAAATTTTAATTACTATATATTTTTAATTAGTAAAAGGCTTGTGGACTTAGATAGCAATTATCCAAAGTACTAAAATGACTGATAGACCAATTTTAAATAGATGATAGTGGAAAGTGATGTTCATTGTCATTATATTAAATTAATTAAGGATTTATGGTTAATTAAGCATGATTAAAGTAATTTATTAAGTTTAATTAAAATTAATCTAATTATATAAGTAGAAATTAGTGGAAAAAGATGACAAAATTATCATCTTCTTCCCAAAGCCGCCATCTTCCATTAAAAAGTTGAAGAGAAAAGCTTTGAAAACCTATTTGATATTAGTCCAACATCTCAAGTAAGTCCCTGGCCATTTTTCTTCGATTTTTATAGATTTTTTTTATCATGAAAGCTTGATTAAGCTAACCCATGTATCAATTTATTCAATTGGCGAGATCTTGATAAGTTTCAATAGTTAAGAATTGATTGAATTAGGTGTGAATTATTAGAAATTAAGTTTAGATTATGAAAATGACTAAGTTTTAAAGCTTAACAAGTTTGATTGTTAGCTTTGTTACATTAGGGACCAAATTGAATAAAATGAAAACATGATACAAAATTGTGGTAGGAATAAAAATGAGAAGGTCCCTGATGAGTAAATGTGAAAACGTATTTTAATCCAAAGCTTCAGATCAAAAGTTATGCTTGTCTCAAGTTTAGGGACTAAATTAAATAAATTGTAAAATATGCATGATTTGATATTTAATTGTGAATTGGTTGAAAATTGGTAGTTTTGCATCGATGCTGAGCCATCGAGAGAGAAGGGAAAAGTGAGAGTTATCGATGAGTGACGCGAGATTTTGATTTTTATTTTTATGATTCGAGAATCGATTTAATTGTTTGCATATACATGTTCATTGCGTGAATGAATATTGAGGTGAGTATATAACAATCATATGATTTTAATTGTTGTGCTTGATATTGAGTATTGAGATAGTGGATTGAATTGAATTGTATGACGGTATTGAATGCCAAAGTTGTGAATTGGTTTGAAAACAGGAAAAACGAGTACTATATGATTTGCTAAATGATATACGATGTATGAAATGAACTGATGATAAGATTGAAATTTGATATGTGTTTGTAATGTATATTGATTTAATGTTACCTTAATAACGATCTCGAGTATCGTCAAATTAGCTGCCATGCCTTAAGTTGAAGACCATCATGCCAGGGCCATCTGGGATGGTAGGATAGGTAAAGTGTGAGGACCATCATTATTGGGCCACCCGAGATGGTAAAATGCAAGAATAATGAAAGCCATCGTTGCTAAGCCATTCAAGATGGAAGAATATTAAAATTGTGTGAACCATCATTGTCAGGCCACCCGAAATGGTAAAATGTGTTTATAATGAAAGACATCATTATCGAACTATTGGGATGACAAAAATAGAAAAAGAATCATGGAATAACGATGACATTGGTATATTATGCTACATGTATAGTGTCACATCCCAAAAATTGGGTTAGTAGAAATTGGGTTAATGAACCAAGAGTGGTCATGATTGATTTTTTCTTTAAATAATCTTTTGCTCATTTGATAATAAATAAATATCAATTATAGTGATTGAGTAGTGGTGGAGCTGTCATTGATGATCTAAGTTCGAATCCTTTCGTTCTCGTTAATTTCTATTCAATACAAAATTGTTTCAAACCCTTAGCAAATATCATCCCATATTTATAGTTTTATTTGCTCAAGTTTGAGAACAAGGAAGTGAGAAGTCCAGTGGTTTATTAACTCCTTAGCTATCCTAGTGGTATGTTCACACTCTACTATTTATTTATTTTTTACAATTTTTCCATGTTATTTAAGTGCATTCTGTCAACCCTTTTTTCACCATAAATAGGAGGTTTCCTTTCCTTCAATATAGGTCAAACTTACCTTGAGTTGAAGGTGCATGATCCCCTTTTTTACTCCATATCTACCTCCCTTGTCAAAACTTCTCATGCTTTCCATACAAGAGGATCATTGAACCTAGACCTAGTTGACCAACTTATTCCCAATCTCCCAACCTCACTTTGCCATCCTTACCTCCCTCTTACTCCAATTTTCTCTCTTTTTCATTTTTGTTCACATCCATTTTCTCTCCATTTTGCAAAATAACCACCATCCTTTCTTTTAATCTTTGCTCATTTCCTCCACCGTGACCAAACCCTCCACCACCGTTCCCCACACCTCATGGCCACCGCACCTTATCTCTTCCTCTTTTTCTCTTCCCATTATCGTCGTGCCATAGCGTGTCTTATTTCTCCTCCACCATTATGCCAAAATCGCATAGCCCTTTGCTGTCGAACCACCACTCCACCATTGGTAGACTGCCGTCAAGCCGTTGCTGTTGCAGCCTCTGACCACCACTGTTGCCGTTGCAGTTAGTGACCAAAAATTTTTCCTTGCCGCCGCCGTAATTGGTGGCCAAAAATTTTTCCTTTCTCTTCCTCTTTCACTTGTTGATTCTGTAATTGCTTAAAATTACATATTCCTTTCATTATATCAATCTTTTTAGATCTCTTGATTCATAGACTTCGTTCCTTTCTCGATTCATCGACCATTCCGTATTGAATCAAGTTTTAAGTATAGTTATTTGGATCCCAAAATCCTTCTCTTAGTGCTTTCATATCATGGTCGAATGGTATAGTGACCATAGAGACAATGTTGCATTTTATTATTTATTTATTATCGTATTAATACTACTCCTTACCATTTGGAAGGACCAAACGATAATCATAGGGGAGACCCCTAGTTTCGCATTGGGAATCATCTTTTCGTGGGTTCAAAACCATGGGGTAAGTGTTGTTGAGGACTTTATTAACTGATATATTAGTGATGAATATTTTTGAAACAAATCCTAACTAATAAATGTTATTCATGTGTTAGATTCATCTTTTGAGTTAGATCAAAGTAGGATTGTTATTAAGGATTGTGGCAAATCAGATCTACGATATAAGGTGTGGGATCATAACCATTTGTTGGTGTGATATAGTTATTTTATGACATTAATAATTTAGTTATATTAAAACATGAGTACACTAAATATTCATGAAGAGTTGAAAAACTTAACGAGATGAACACCAAGTGACTCTAACCTAGTGATTCTATGAAACACATGATAATTGATGTGATTATGATTGTGATTATGATGTATGTGTAAATCTCATCTTCATGATATGTAATGTATGAATTATGTGATATATGTGATGATTTAAGCTTGTGAGACTTATATATGTGTATGTTAAAATTGAGATCCATGCTCTAATGTGAAAAATATGTTTAACATGTTAAAGAGATTATAAGTGATAAATAAGAGATATATGATTATGAGAGCATGTTTACATGCCTAAGTGTAAAAGTGGGGTGGGGTTTACATGTTTACATGTTTACATGTTTACATGTGATATATCAGATGCATGGGGTGGGGTTTTGTGAAAGGTGGAAGTTATATGGTAGTTTATCTACGATTATGAGGCTGTTATCGACAAATATGTGGTGGTTTGTCCACAATGTGTTATGTGGTCATGTATCGGCATTTATGTGGTGGCTTATCCATAAATGGCGTGTTATTGGATGGATGAGTTCTGGGGAACTCAATATATGGTGTGTAGCGGAGATTGGTAAAAAAAATTATAAAATCTGCATCATTTTTAAAGTTTGCATCGACATGTTCATGCATAAGTATTAGTATTAGAACTTGTGATTATTATGATGAGATTGATATTTTGATCTGTATGTGATTGTATTTGTGTTGATCTCACACTAGGCTTTTAAAGCTCACCCCTTTTTAATTCTAACTATATAGATAATAATCGAGGTTAGGATGGGCTCGGCTTACAGAGGTGTTCTAGGTCATTTTCAGAAAAATATATTATTTTGGTACTCGATATTTTAGGGATGTGTTTTTATTACTGTGGACTTTTGCTTGGGATTTTCTTTTGGACTTTGGATTATTTTGATTTTGGATTTTTCTACATGATTTAGGTTTTAAAATTATTATTTAAAAGATTGTGAAATTGACAATTTATGATGGATTTTTCATAAACTAAGTCAAACAAGGCCCAACAAGGGTGTTTTCAAAACACAACACTATCTGCTCACAAAATTGATATTTTATAAGATATATATTTAATATATGATTTGAAAATGACAATCAAGTTTTAGATATGCAAATTATCCACTACAATGTTTTAATTGAAGTACGACACTTTTTGAAAACATATCAAAACTTGAGTTTTCTAAAGATAAACAATTTCAAACAAAATTCAGTTTTCTCAACAATGACATTTTTAGCAACGATGATTTTTAAAAGAAAATTGCTAAATGATTTTCTGCGCCATCAATATGGCCAATGTGACCTTTGAGATTCGGCCATAACGTCTAGGCCGGGTTTCAGGGGTTTCATCTAGTGGTATCAGAGCCTAGTTCAAAAACTCGGGTTGTGGTTTATTTTTTTGAAAATGCATGTATATTTGTGAAAAAGGGTATTTTGGAAAAAATCCAAGCCATAGTCAAAACTCATTTTAAATAAAGTTTTGATTCTATTTTGAAAATTCGAGACTTTGAAGCTTTCCAAAATAAGTACTTCTAACTTACTAAAATTTTAGTGTGAAATTGTAGATTTCTATATACTATGAAACTATAGATTCTGAAAACTTTAGATACTGATACTATAGTATGAAACTTTTAAAACTAAAAAAAATGAATTGATAATAAAAGCTCATTTCTATTTATTAGATAAAACATTAATAAAACTTAGGAATTCGATATAAAGATGAGTACACAAGGCGTTCGTACTAGGTGTATGAGAGCTTGTGGAGAGTAGGGTCTGGGAACCTAAATAGATTCATTTTGTGTCACGAGTGGGCACACCTAAGCTTGTGACTGAACTTGAGCTAGTGGATTGACCAAGTTGAAAATACTCATACCATTGAGGAGGATCGTTAAGAGCTTGTTGGTGATGCTGTGTCACAGGCCATTCTTAGGGCGCTTCAGCGTGTTGCTGGGGCCCAAGGTGGATTAGGAAATAGTTAGACGTTTTATTTTTGAACTATAGATTAACATAAATATGTAGACTCAAGAAAGCGATATGAAAACCAGAGGTTTGTGAACTCGTGGTATGTGATTTTCAAGGAGCACAATGTCGAGTAACTGAAGATTAGTCGTTAGCTTTTTAAGGACCTGTGTCTGACCCTGTGATAGATTACATCATTAATGTGTCTACCGCTAAAGAAGGAAATTATGAAACTAGGGATGATGCAATATCCTAAACAATGTAGGGAGTTTTAAAAAGGGGTTTTTGAGACTACGGTTGAGAGGAACAAGATATTAGAAGGGAGTAACTGGTTGGAATGAAAGAGAAAAGAAAAGAACGAAGTACAGAATAAGAGAAAGTCTAATTCTACTGGCCCAAATTCACGACCTTTGAAGTAGATCAGAGAGGATAAACCATCATAAAATGTTCTAAAAGCTAGTATTAGAGGTTCTATTGGATCAATGAGAAATTTATATTTGTAAGTATTGTAATAAGCGCCATTTGAGTAAGTGTTGGAAAAGTCAGCAATATGCCTGAGAAGTGGGTCCATTGAGCATCGTGTTAAAGATCACTCACATGATTCTTTAAGTTAAATGGAAGCTTCAACTCAAAAATGAAATAAGAGATTGGTTTATACTACTAGGCGTCTAGAGGATCGAGATGCATCTGCATTAATGAAGGTACTTTTACCATCTATCCTAATTGTGCCTTGCACTAATTGAGGATTGGTTTTACCTAAAAGTTTTTTGTTAATAGTGTATTTGTGAAATTGAGAATTTGGAGAGGAGGAAATTGTTAGTGATATTTCTATATATAGTCCCTTAAGACAATCCGTGGCAGTAAATAGGAAATCTATTGGAGATTTACGGTGAAGTATTAGAACTACATTGGAATTAGAGTTGTGCAGCGAAAGCGTGGTGGTTGGTTTAGAAAAAAAATTTAGGAAACTTTTGGATAAGTGATTTGGCTTGATAATAGGAATTTCGAGGACGAAAGTTTTTTTAAGGAGGAGAGAGTTGTCACATCCTAAAAACCAGTTTAGTAGAAATTGGGTTAATAAACCGAGAGTGGTCACGACCAAATTTTTATTTAGATAATATTTTGCTCATTTGATAATAAATAAATATCAACTATAGTGATTGAGTAGTGGTGGAGTTGTCCTTGATGATCTAAGTTCGAATCCCTTCACTCTCATTAATTTCTATTTGGTGCAAATTTGTTTCAAACCTTTAGCAAATGTCATACCATATTTTTTATTCTTATTTGTGCAAGTTTGAGAACAAGGAAGTGAGTAGTTTAGTTGTTTATTAACTCCTTAGCTATCCTAGTGGTCCAAGGTTCAATTCATAATGTTCACACTCTTCCATTTAAATTTTTTTACAATTTTTCCATGTTATTTAAGTGCTTGCTGTAACATCCTGTTTTCAGTGAAATCAGAATAGTGATTTCAGGACCACAAATTTGATGTGGAAATATTTATTTTATTGTTATTTTAATGTCTACAACATCTTAGTAGTGTCATATAAAATTTTGTTAAGAAATTTTATCGTTTACATGTTTGTTTTGATAAAAATGACTAAATTGCATAAGGTGCAAAATTAGAGATCTATAGTAAAAGGTGTCAAATTGCTATGAATTTTGAATATGAGTGACCTTAACTGGCAATTAGACCATTAATATAATTGGTGGACAAATTTGGACATCATTAATGTAATTTACAAGATTAATGTATAAGGTTAATTTGGTAAATTAATAAAATAACTTAAAATAAAATAAGTAAAAGAAAGATATCATATTTCTTCTTCTTCATCAACCGAATTTTTCACCTAAGGAAGCCATTAAAGACCTTTCAAGGTTCGGCCTTAGTCCATCTATGCATGTAAGTGCATTTTTGTTCCGTTTTAAATGATTTCTATGTTTTTGAAGTCGTTATAGTTTAATCTAGCTAGCCTAGGGACTAGTTTGCAAAATTGTTAAAAGTCTAGGGTTTTACCATAAATGTATATGTGTTGTTTGTGATATTTGATGGAATAAAATGAATAGTTGTTGTTAGTTACACAACTTTTGTTAAGTGATTTTTGATGAATTTATCAAATAGAGGTTAAATTGTGAAATGTGTAATCTTCACGGTAAATTGTGAAATTAATGAAAAATATGAACTACTAAGGACTTAAGTGAAATTTGACTATAGTGAGTTGGCATTAAAATTGCATGAATTTCATTTTGTAAGCTTAGGGACTAAATTGTAATGAATTCAAAATTATAGGGGCAAAAGTATAATTTTTTTAAAATATGATTTTTGGATTTAATTGAATAGAATGGTGTTTGAATGAGTTGAATTTGATTATTTAGATCCAGAAAAGCATCTTACAGATTTAGATTGGGGAAAGGAAAAAGTATTGGATTAGTTGATCATAAATTCTAGTTTGCGATCGAGGTAAGTTTGAACATTTAATTAAAGTTTTAATACACTTGAATTAAATGTTATTATGTTGTATTATGATATTAGGACTCTATGGAAATATCCAACGAAGTTTCGACAACTTTCGGATCTCATTTGAACATTAGGAATATATAGGATACAAATGACATGCCATTAGGGGTTACCGTGCTTTGGGTACTAGTCCTGAATGTCCTATCGGTGGTTGAGTTTTTGGCATGTGCTATGATTACTTGACAGCTGGTGTGAGTAGCACTGTGTAGCTAGGTTTCGACTGACAGCTTGTGTGAGCAGACCCACTTATGGCTTGAGAGAGAGTATTTATATGAGAAAAGAGAAAGAAATGGTTTCGACCATATGTTAGCACACAATGTGTGAGATTCCCACATATCTGATATTATTCTAGTGGTTCAACAACTATACAAAAGGGAAGGAACGATAAATGCTTCGATAAGTAATGTTATGAAAGCATGAAAAAGGTATGAGTTGATGATGCTTAAAATATACTTAGCCATGTTCTTGAAAGTATGAGTGCTTATATGTTATGTACATAAAAGCTATTATGATATGCAATGAATTTGCTAAGTTATGTAGTTATCACTAACTTGAATGGTTGTGGTTGCTTAGGCTTGTGCCAAGCTATGTTGGATTAGCTCAATAATTACTTTTAAGCTTATATTTGTTTGATGAAATTAGCCATTATGTGTAGCTTGTAAATATGCTATTTTGGTTGATGAAATAGTTGATATAATATCATGTATATATGGTACTTTAAATGGTTGTTATTTTGGAATCTAGGTACTAAAATGATGGTAGTGAAATGGTGAGTATAATGGTATGTTATAATATGTTGGTTGGTATAGAATGGGATAGTACATAAGGTTGTTAATGGCTAGTTATGGTAGCCTTAAATGTGTTTGGCATTTGGTAAATTTAATAAGGTAGATGGTAGATGTGGAAATGGTCATAATGGCATTTGTTATGCATGAGAATGGTATGTGAACATTATGGTAAATGTAGTATTTAAGTTGATCAATTTGTTGATGGATTTATGGATGAATTTAGTAAGTATATGATCAAGATTGATTGTTGAGATTGAGGTGCCATTTTGGCATATTGGTTGAATGGTTAGCTACTATGATGTCTAGCTTGTATATGCATATGTTAGGTGCCATTTGAATACATGAAATAGGTACATTTGGTTTGTGTAAGTGGCTAGACTTTGGATGCGAAAAGTGGCTTGGAAATGACCTACTTTTCGTCCACACGTCCAAAGACACTGGCATGTGTCTCAGCCGTGTGTGACACACAACCATGCAACATGGTTGTGTGTCCCATGTAGCTTACAAAGGGTTGCAACTCAGGTTGTCATACGACCTAGCACATGGACTGGCACACAGGAGTGTGAGGCCACTTCGAGGGGTACACGGCCTAGAACACGGGTGTGTGGCTTGGCCGTATGACCCAAGTCAGAGAGTAACATGGGTACGAACACAGGCTAGGATATGACCGTGTGTCCCTACTTCGAATGTCCACACAGCCGTGTGACCCCTGCAGTTTCAAAATTTGCATCTTTTTCCATAAAATCCCATATGCTTCTGATTTAGTCCCGACTCATTTCTAATGTGTTTTTAGGGCCTCGAAGGCTCGTACAAGGGACTATATGCTTGAGTTTGAAAATTATTGCTATGTTTTATGGTATGCTTTGTATATGTTGAATAAATGTTTGTTGTATGTTGTTAACTTCCGGTAATGCTCCGTAGCCCTAATCTAGTGACGGATATGGGTTAGGGTTGTTACACTTGTTGTCCACCCCCTTTTCACCATAAATAGGAAGATTCTTTTCCTCCAACATAGGTCAAACTTACCTTAAGTTGAGGGTGCATGATCCCCTTTTTTACTCCTTGTCTCCATCCATTGCCAAAACTTTTCATCCTTGCTATACAAGAGGTTCATTGAACCTAGACCTAGTTGACCAACCTATCCCAACTCTCCCAACCTCACTTTGCCATCTTTACCTCCCTCTTACTCCCATTTTCTCTCTTTTTCATTTCTGTTCTCATCCATTTTCTCTCTATTTTGCAAAATAACCACCATCCTTTCTTTTAATCTTTGCTCATTTCCTCTACCGTGACCAGACCCTCCAGTACCGTTCACCACACCTCATGGCTGCCACAACTCCTCTTCTCCTCTTTTCCTCTTCCCATCCCCACCATGATCACTTTGCGTGCCACCGCGAATCTTAGTTCTCCTCCCCCATTACGCCGAGACCCCATAGCCCTCTATTGTCAAACCACCACTCCACTATTGCTGAACCATAGTTGAGCCGTCACTGTCTACGTCATCGAACCACTGCAGCCACTGTCACTGTCATCAGACCACTGCCGTCACCACCACAGGTGACCAATAATTCTTTCTTTCTCTTCCTTTTTCACTTACTAATTCTTTAATTGATTAAACTTGCATTTTCCCTTCATTTTATCAATCTTTTTAAATCACTTAATTCATCGACTTCATTCCTTTCTCGATTCATCGACAATTCTGTCAACAAATTGGATCGTTTGGTCAATAATATCAGTGCTGATAAATTCATATTCTTTAACGATGATGAAATACTGCCTGGAGGAATGGGGTCAACTAAGGCCTTGTATATTCTACACAATGCAAGGGGTATACTTTGCCAGGAGTTTTGATTGACAATGGATCAGTGTTGAACGTATTGCCATTGTCCACACTTAACAGGCTCCCTATAGACAGCTCGCATATGAAGACATGCCTAAATGTAGTAAGGGCATTTGACGGTACAGAAAGAAAGGTCATGGGGAGAATTGAGATACCCCTACTGATTGGCCCAATAGTTTACGAAGTGGATTTCATTGTGATGGACATCAAACCCTCCTACAATTGTTTATTGGGGAGGCCATGGATATATTCGGCGGGAGCTGTGCCATCATCGTTGCATCAGAAATTGAAGTTAGTATCAGATGGTTGGCTAGTGATAATAAATGCCGAAGAGGATATCATAGTAGCTGTATCCAACGAGGCGCCATATGTGGATACTAATGACAAGTCGGTAGAATGTTCTTTTCGGTCTATATAATTTGTGAATGCAATGTTTGTTCCTGAGGAAGGCAGGATTCTGGTGCCTAGAATATCCAAGACTACAGAGATGAGTTTGCGACTATTGGTAGGAAAGGGAGCTATACCCAGAAGAGGATTAGGGAAATACATGCAAGGGGGAATTAAGGTTCCAGTGCTGAGAGAAAAACAAGACAGCTTTGGCTTAGGGTACAAGCTAGACAGAGGACAGAGAAAGAAGGAGTTGGAAAGAAGACAAGAAAGAAGAAGGGCACGTTTAAATGGAGAGGATATCAAATGGAAGCCAATGATAATTCCTCACATATCCAAAACCTTCGTATCTGGTGGGATCATTCATTCTGAGAGAAGGATGTCAATTGAGGAAAGC
>CM025251.1:24682652-24708083 GCA_013677275.1 Gossypium schwendimanii
ATAAATTGTTTATTATTTACATATTCACTTACTAAGCTATATGCTTACCCCCTTTCTTTCCCCTTGTCTGGTAGTGTCACTAAGCTAGCTCGGGGTACAGAGATCATCGGAGATCCATCCACATTATCAACACTCTTTTGGTATTTTGAAAGCAATATTTTGAATTATGGCATGTATAGAAGGCTTGGTTATTTTTTTATGTGTCATAATTGATTTGGCCCAAACTGATGGCCTACGTTATTTGATAGTTCAATTTGTATAAGGCCATTGATGTTTGCTATTATTGGTTATGTTTAAGTTCGAAAATGCCTTGTACCCTGTCCCGGTATCTGACAAGGGTAAGGGGTGTTGCATTTAGTGGTATCAGAGCTATGGTTTAGTCGGTTCTCAGGCTAACATAGCATGTGTGAGAGTCTAGCTATATATGCCATATAACTTGAGATAGTGTGATATCTCCTGATCTTGACGAAATTGTCTTGTTGAGATAGAGATGCCTTCCAACCGAGCTATTTTGACAATGTTGAAAGTAGTACTAAGATATTCGAAAATGTGTTTATCGTGAGTCGAAACTTGACAAGGTATGAATAAAAATTAATGATTTGTATGTGATGAAGTGCAAAATGAAATTGGAATAAGCTGAGAAACATGAAAAAGGTGAAATGGAATGAAAGTTTAGATTGTGATAAGGTTGTCTATGTTTGCTTGGTAATCATATGGCGTTATGTGCGTAACTTGTTTGATCAAGTGAATGTGATAAGTGATCTTATTCAAAATTGAAGGAATGTGTGTTTATGTACACTTGTTGGAATAAATTCAACCGGTAAGTTCGTGTGACATAACTATGGATGTAAATTTGCCTGAAGTGAATTATATGATTGTGATGATATTATGTTAATGATGGGTGCTAAGTCATATATGTGTAATCATGAGAATTGAGTTAGAGGCTATATGACCTCACCCCCAACCAATAAAGCTATATGCCATAAGAGTTATGAGATTTATATTGAATGAGCTCATAAGTGTGAAACTAAAAAGATCAGTGGTGAAATAATTAGTAATGCATACAGAGATGAGAATAGTTTGGAAAGTGAAAATAGTTTTGGGAAGAATATCAGAATGTTTTAAAGATTATACAGATTATACAATGTCACGTATAAAGAAAAAGTTAGTCTTGGCTAATCGACTCAATCAGGTATGATGTCTAAAGTACGTTTTTACTGGAAATTCTCCCAGATCAATTTTCGTTAGTGAACAAAATAATACTTGTAAGGGGTGTTACAGTAACACATTCAAGCAACCCTTTTTATTTCCTTTATTTTCTCAAGATCATATCTTTTCAACTTTAAACTATTTTCCCTCAACAAAAGATTGCAAATATGAGAGGCTCAGTCAAGAAAGCCACCAAATCTAGTGAAGAACATGCGTCCTCTGCTATCGTAGTTCGTGAATCAGAATTCCCCTGGCTAGTGTAGAAAAAGGAGCCAGTAATCTTTTTGAATAAAGCGAAAAATGAACGATTTCAAGACAACATTTTGAAGTGAAACTTCCACCCTGGATAGGGCATTTCCCTTTCGCAACAACAAGACTTGGGTAAGCAAGTCTACAAAAGTATCTTGAAGTTGAAGCGGGAAAATTTTTGCACCCATCCTAGAAGCTATTCTCCTTCACTGGTACGTGAGTTTTATGCAAACCTTTTTGATCATGAATTAGAGTTAATTTTTATTCGAGAAGGTTTAATACCATGGAACGCTAAAAAAATTAATGAGTTGTACCATACTAAGGTGGATGTAGACGAATAATCTGAGTTCATTGAGGATATCACAGATTAAAAATGAGACCTGTTGGTGAAAGACTTGTGCGTTGAAAGAGCATTGTGGACGGGTTCCCATAAAAAAGAATTATACGATACATCATTGCTTCCTGACGCTGCAAAGAAAAATTTGGTTTTATTTTGTCAACTGCAAGCTAAAGCCTTCTACTCACAGCACCACAGTCACCATCGATAGAATGTGTCTGATACATTCCATTTTCATGGGTAGAAAGATTAATGCCGGTGCAATACTCCGCTAGGAAATTGATGACTGTACTGTAAGGCAAACTGGAATCTTTGTTTTCCTATCATTGATGATGTTATTGTGCCAACAAAGAGGAATCGTGCCTCGTGATGGTGAGAAAGTCCTGGAAAATAAGGGCCCGATCAATGAAGCCTCTATAAAAAGAATGACTTGTGGAAAAGATATGCCGATACTGAAAGAGGTAGAAATAAGCAAGACAAGGAAGGGAAAAACCAAAGCCGACAGCAAAGGAACAAACTTGAATGCAGAGACATCATTATGGCGCAAAATGAAAGATGTTAAAAAAATGGTCAATTCCATCAACAATAGGCAGATAAGGCTTGTCGCTACAATAGAGGATATAGAGAAATCCCAAAATTTGCTTTATGCTTATACCAAAGCCTGGAACAATTCTATTGTAGCCACATTAAGCCAATTGAGCCCATCCCCACTACTAGAATTCCTAGTATTTCCACCAATCAATCGAAATTATGAACTCTCACCTGTGGATGACAACTTAGAAGACCAAGACAAATCGATGGCATCCCCTCCCATTGTGCAGGTCTTTGAGAATGACAAAAAAGTGGAATCTAGGGACATTGAAGAATTCCTGCGAAAGATTGATAGCCTGTTCGAGGATGATATTTTTGCTGCAAGAGGACACTGTTGTTGAGAAAGAAGTTGCTACTATAGAAGAGAATGTTGTTGCTAAAGAAGAAGAAGTTGTTGAAGATGAAAAAGAAAAAGAAGAGGAAGATTCTGTTGTGAACATTGTCACCACACTCAAGTCTATGGGTGCAAATATTGATAATTTGGAGTGAGATGAAGTGAGACTGGTGGAAGTTGTTGAGGTAACAAGTTAGGTGCAATGTAATTCATTGGCAATAATGGTCTACACTAAACCAGTCCAGGTGGCTTCTCTTACACAAGAAACAGCCAATGATGCGTGGGCAGAGCCAGAAATTGAGGAGCAATCTGAGGACCGTGCAAAGCCTAAAGAAAATAAGAGAAAGCACTCTAAGGATAAAAATAAAAGGAGGAGAAGAAAAGTAGGAAGAAACATCATGCAACCACATCAATGGCTGAGGATAACTAAGTTAGTTTGTTTTAAGCTTTCGTTGTAGTATCATGCATTGCATGTAGCTGTAAGTTTTATTTTGATAAGTACACATTGTCACTGCATTTTTTTTTTCATAACATTTTCATGTTAGTACATTGGGGACAATGCAAACTTTAAGTTTGAGGGAATACACATGGGGCTTAGAAATGCACCCACATTTCAATTTTTTTTCGGTAATGAAGCATGCAAGGTTTAATTATAGTAAATGCAAATTGTTTGAAAATTTTTGTTATATTCGATGCTTAATTCTTGAATCATGTGAATTATCAATGAATAAGTTGGAGAAATTTGATAGAAGGTTGTAGCTTCAATTCTTTGATGAATGGATTAGGTTGCATTAGTAATTGATGACTACTATCATTCCTTAAATCTTGAATGAATCTACTTTTTTACAGCTGCTTATGTATATAATTATAAATTAGAGACACTCCAAAGTGGGTGTAGTATGGAATGTTAAAGATGAAACACTCTAATACAAGCATTAGAAAAATCAATCTGGCCAAAGGCTATCGCTACATGAGTGTGTGTTGGCGCAATTACGTACTCCATGGGGGTTTGTTGCACTCCATCGTTACTTCTCAGAAACAAGGGTAAAGTAATGCAATGGTATCCATTATTCTAAAAATATATATAATAGTTAAATACTTAGTATTGTACTATAAATGTTGTATTGGTAGATAGAACTTAGGGTTTGAAGCATGATGCTAGCATTGATGAAGTTGTAATCTTATTCATTCATGCTTATGTATTGTCAGTGAAATATTTTTTCATCTAAATGTGATTCATTGATTGGGAATTTACAGGGTTCAAGTTGCTAGAATGATCATTTGCCTTGGTATATTTTTTGTAGCCTTGCTAGTTTATGTTCTACTTAAGGACAAGTAAAAACTCAAGTTTGGGGGTGTGTTAGCACTAGAAAGAACATAGGTTTTCCTTCTTACTTATTGGTTAAATTGTTCCGATTTAGTTATCCTTAGCATATATTTTAGCATTTTTAGTTTAGTAAACTGTATTTTATAACTCAATGAATCGTAGCCTATTTTATCCTTAATTTTGCTATCTTTTTGCATTAATGTCGTTGCATGAGTTAATTCTAGTTTGTGTCCAAAATTGTCGCCGTACCTGACAGCTGTCGGGATAAGAACTAAAAATGTGTGAGCTATCTAGTCTGGTATAACCAACCTGTACGTACAGGGATAGAATAATTCTGAGGAAAGGACACTTGTACTGTTGGAGGAGGACATAAAAGGTTGACGTGAGAAGCAAAAATAGAATAGAGCTTTTTCTTGACCATCATCTTCTTCATCCTACTTTGAAACTTGTGGCTATGGCAACTTAAGCCTCTCATGGGTGAGCCAACGTGAAAATTGATGCAAATTAGCTTCTGACGAGGAGACCTAAGTGTGAGACAAGAGGGAATAGAGAGATTCAGTCGAGTTGTCTAGGAATAGTATTCTCCACATGATTCTTTCTTATTTATTTCTAAATGTTGGTGATTACTCTCTGTTTTCTACTTGTATGGAAGTACACATGAATTCTTGGTTAAATGTTATCTTATTCAATCTTGCTTTTATTGTTTAATCTTGGGGTTTGAATGTTTCTTAACACAGAAGTGTTATTACAGTCACTGGCACTGGAATGTGCAGTGACAGTTCGAGCCAACAAGCATTACAACAGAAGTTGAGTGAGGATTTGAGGAATTTAGTCCACTTGTTCTTAATAGTGCTATACTACCATCATCGAAAGGTGGGGTTACTGTGCATGTTTAAGTCTCAGATTAAATAGAGGAGCGATGCTTAGTAAGATATCCATTGAAATTTATTGCCTCGACAATCACATATCCTTTTATACCTTGTGAGCACTTAGTATTCTGCCAAAGATTCATGTTGGGGATCCCAATTTATCACTATCATATTTTATTTTATTATTTTCAAGTTTTTGCTGTAACAACTATCCTCACAATTTATCTTGTTTCTATCTAGTTATTGCATCAACATTAATACACAAAAGCCAACCATCCCTGTGGGATCGATATCCGATAGACTCACATTTTTCTACTATACTTGCATCGACAGTGTATGCCTGCACATTACTGCTGTGACATTGAACAACCAATTAGCTCTGAAAGTGTAACCCCCCTAACTGGTATTCGTCGTCAGATTAGGGTTACAGAATATTACCATACAAATAGAACATTACATCATACTTTTCGTGCATTAAAATTAACATCACATAATTCATTGAGTCACATTCAAATCATCCCTAAATCGAGCCCTCTAGGCCCTAAAAATACATTAGA
The DNA here is from genome assembly GCA_013677275.1 of Gossypium schwendimanii. NCBI lineage: Eukaryota > Viridiplantae > Streptophyta > Magnoliopsida > Malvales > Malvaceae > Gossypium > Gossypium schwendimanii. Next base: position 24,688,126 of record CM025251.1, read on the forward strand.
AACAATATGGGACTAAATTGGAAAGTTTTGAAAAGTTTAAGAAAAAGTTTGAAAAATTGGATTACAGGGGTCACATAGCCGTGTGCCTTACACGACTGAGACAGACACCCGTATCTCAAGTCGCGTAACAATCGAAATAGGGACATACGACTGTGTCCCAGACCGTGTCTGTGCCCATGTTACTTTTGAAGTTGGGTCAGACGGCCAAGCCACATGCCCGTGTGCCAAGCCGTATAACAGCCTGACTTGTATGCATTAAAACCTGCAGGGGACACACAGTTGTGTCACCAGGCCGTGTGTCAAACACGATAGAGTCACATGCCCATGTCTCAGGCTGTGTGGACATGAATTTTCCCAAAAATAAGCCATTTTCATCATCAAACCATGCATACACCTAAAGGCATTTTGTACACGTATTCAAGGCCTCAAAAAATGGCCAAAACCTAAGTGAAATGAAAAATTTCAAAAGTCTAAGATCATTCAATGAATATGCCATATAAGGCACCTCAAATGCAAACATTTAAACTTACCTAAACATGTATAGTTGACCACATTTCAATCATACACATATAGTTTAATATCATTTCAAAACATACCATATCTTGGCCATATTGAATTTAACTCATCACATCCCATTTTGGCTATTCAAACATGCATCAAAACATTGGCACATTAAAACATACTAATAGGGCATCAAAAGTACTAAAATGACAAACCAAAAAACATCAAATGGTACCAAAACAACTTATACATGCCAAAATCATCAACTAACATTTAACTAACACCAAATACAAGTCCACCTATTCATGTTATTATTGTCATTTTCCATACATACTGACTTAGCTCAAATATGAACTAAAACATGTCACAAGTATCCATATTCAAACCATTATCAACATGTCAAGAAATTCATATCAACAAGTACTTTAAAGAATCAAACTCACATAATTTGGTAAGGCATCAAGGCGTACCAAACCAACATAGCTTTCCAAAGTTTATACATACTAAAATACCATTAACACATGAATCATAATACCATTACAAATCACCCTATACATGCCATTATAAACCTTAGCCAAATGACTCAAAATCTACCAAATTGCCCACTGGATAGTGTGATAGATCTCCGACAAACTTCCAACCAATCGAGTGTAACAGCTCGTTTTTAGTGAAATCAGAATAGTAGTTTCAGGACCACAAATATGACGTAAAAATAATTATTTTACTATTATTTTAATTTCTACAATATGATGGTATTATAGTTTAAAATTTTTGTTAAGAAATTTTACTGTTTGCATGCTTAATTTGATAAAAAGAACTAAATCACATAAAGTGCAAAAGTAGAGTTCTAGTAGAAAAAGGTATTAAATAGCTATAGAACTTTAATTTAAGAGCCCTTATGTGGTAATTAGATGATTTATGGGGTTAGTGGATGTTCATGGCTTGGTATTAATGAAATTTTTAAATTTTTTAAAGGTTATAAAGGTAATGTAGTAAATAAAGGTTAAAATTAAATAAAATAAAAACTTATTCATCTTCTCTAAGTGCTTCATCACTGAAAATTGCAGGGTAGGAAACCATTTAGGGTTCTTTGAATTTCAACAAGCTTTGTTGGTGCATGTAAGTAAATTTTGAGCTCGTTTCTATGTAAGTAAATTTTGAACGTATATGTATTGTTTTTTATGTTTGATGAAAGAAATGATTATTTGTTGTTAGATAAACAACTTTTATTAAGTGATTTTTAATGAAATTGTCATTTAGGATTTAAATTGAAAAATAAGAAATATTCATGGTGTAAATTATGAAATAATGAAATGTGTGGGCTGTTATGAACTTGTATGAAATTCAGCTAGGCTTGGGTAAGGAAGGAATTGTATGAATTTCATTTTTCGAGCCTAAGGACTAAATTGTAAAGAAATCAAAACACTAGGGGCAAAAGTGTAATTTTGTAAAAATGTGAATTTTGATTGAATTGAATAGAATAACTATAAAATTGATTGAATTTGTTCATTTAGATGAAGATAGACTAAGTACAGCTTTAGATCGAGGCAAAGAAAAAGCTTCGGATTAATCGACTTCATTTCTACGTTTAGCGTCGAGGTAAGTTTGTACATTTAAATAGCATTTCTAAATTATGATTTGAATTCTGTTATTGTATAATATCAAACCATATTTCGACAAAAAATCCAACGGCGTATCGATGACCATCGATAGCTTCAACTATTGAACTGTGAAAAGGGATAGCTCCAGCTATCAAATTATGAAAAGGGTTGGTGACAACCATCAAACAATGAAAAGGGATGGTGACGACCATCAAAATTATGAAAAGGGATAGCTTCAGCTATCAAACTATTAAAAGGGATAGCTTCAGCTATCAAATTATGAAAATGGATGGCTATGACCATCAAACAATGAAAAGGGATGGTGACAACCATCAAAATTATGAAAAGGGATAGCTTCGGTTATCGAATTATGGAAAGGGATGGTATCAACCATCTTATTATCACTTCGTCTAAGCTTCGATAAAAGTTTTCAATGAAATTTACCTTATTATGTTTGAAGGTAGAAATTGTGTACTTGTGTGACAATGAATGTCATGATTTCATATGTTTAAACTTAAATATTAGCTATTGTTATGTTGGATTGAATTATAGGTGTCATGAGATTTTTTAATGTATTGACAAGTTCATATTATATATGTTGCGAACTTACTAAACATGGAATGCTTACCTTGTGTTTGTTTTTCTATGTTTGTAGTTAACCGGAAGCTTGATCAGGTTAGAAAATTGTCGAAGATCTATCACACTATCCATTGGTTTTATCGGTAGATTTTGACGCTTTTAAGTCTTGGTTATAATGGCATGTATAGGTGTTTTGGTTGTTATTATAGTCAAGATGTTTTGGTATGTATATGTGGCTTTATGATGGCTAATGTTTTGTCATTTTTGTACTCAAATGTTTTTTGCTAAAATGGTCAAGTAAACACATAATATGAATGATCATTTTTTGTATGCTTTGAATGTGGAAAATGTGGTATAAAATGCTATTGAATTTGGATTGCAAATATTAAATTATTAATGACTATATTATGCTTGTGTGTGCACTCATTTAATGTCATGTAACTTGAGGTGCCTAAGGGCATATTGGTTGTATGAATTATTATCATATTGTATAATCTTGTTTATGCATATTTTAGGTACAATTTTGGAGCTTGAGGTGCATTTGAGTTGCACAAGTGTGCACAACTTGGGGGAAAGAATTGGCATGAAAATGGCCGAATTCTTGTCCACACGGCTAAAGACACGGGCGTGTGTCTTAGCCGCGTGTGACACTCGGCCAAGCGACACAACTGTGTGTCCCCTATAGCATACAAAGGGTTGCAAGTTAGGCCATTACACGACCTAGCACACAGCCTGGTACAAGGACGTGTGAGGTCATTTAAAAAGGTACACGGCCTGGCAAATAGGCGTGTGACTTGGCCATGTGGCCCAAGTCAGTGACTTATATAGGCACGGACACGGGCTGGGACACTCCCGTGTGTCCCTACTTTGAATGTCCACACGGCCTGAGACACAGGAGTGTCCCTTGGCCATGTGAGTCACATATTCGTATGTATGCTCTAATCTAGTGTCAAGTAAGAAATTACTTGTCGAGTCCACTGAATTTATAGTTAAAATGTCAAACCCCCTAGTTCAATATCTGTTATAAAGTTTGCAAGAACTATCGTTTGATGACTCGGGGTTACAATTTTCTGGCTGACTTGATGCTTTTTCCTTTTAATGAGTTTGATGTGATTTTGGGCATGGATTGGCTAACTCTTCATGATGCTATTGTGAACTATAGATGAACTCTTACTGCATTGAAATCTTAGAATGGTGAGACACTTCAAATTGAATCAGACAATTTGAGTGGGTTGTCTATTACTATTTCAGCTATGTCAGCACAGAGATATGTGAGAAAAGGTTACGACGCTTACCTTGCATATGTATTAGATACTAAAGTATCTAAGTTGAATTTTGAATCAGTGCCTATGGTTTGTGAGTATCTTGATGTGTTTCCAGAAGAGTTACCTGGATTACCACTAATTAGAGAGGTTGAGTTTGCAATTGAATTAGTGTCGGGAACATCGTTGATATCGATAGCACTTTACAGAATGGCTCCTACCAAGTTGAAAGAGTTGAAAGCACAGTTGCAAGAATTGACAGATAGGGGTTTTGCTCGACCCAATTTCTCACCTTGGGAGCACTTAATCTATTCGTTAAGAAAAATGATAGATCATTGAGATTGTGAATTGACTACCGTCAACTCAACAAGGTTACGATCAAGAATAAATATCCATTGCCGCGAATTGACGATCTGTTTGACTAGGTGAAAGGTGCAATAGTATTTTCGAAGATTGATCTTTGCTCTGGCTACTATCAACTGCGAGTTAAAGATTTGGATGTGCAGAAAACTACATTTAGACCAAGTACGGACATTATGAATTTTTTGTGATGATGTTTGGTTTAACTAATGCAGCTGTAGTATTTATGGATTTAATGAATAGAATCTTCAGACCGTATTTAGACAACATCGTAGTAGTATTCATTGATGATATTTTGATTTATTCAAGAGATGAGTCTCGGCATGCCGAACATTTAAGAATTGTATTGCAAACCTTGTGTGATAAACAATTATTTTCCAAATTTAGTAAATATGAATTTTGGCTACGAGAAGTTAGTTTTCTAGGACATATTGTACCAGCCGAAGTCATCAGAGTTGATCCGAGCAAAATTTCACTATTGTTGATTGGAAACCTTTGAGAAATGTGTTCGAAGTCAAAAGTTTTCTAGGACTAGTTGGGTATTATAGAAGGTTTGTTAAGGGATTCTCGATGATTGCTACACTGGTGACTCAATTATTGCAAAAGGATGTGAAGTTCGAGTGGTTTGAGAAATGTCAGCAAAGTTTCAATCAGTTGAAAGCGTTATTGACTGAGGCACTAGTGTTTGCTCAGCTTGAGTCGGGTAAAGATTTCATGATTTTCAATGATGCTTCTTTAAATTGTTTAGGCTGTGTTTTGATGCAGGAAGGCAAAGCGGTAGCTTATGCTTCTAGATAGTTAAAGCCACACAAAAAAGAATTATCCAACATGATTTATAACTGGCAACTATTGTATTTGTACTGAAGATTTAGCGACACCATTTGTACGGTGAAAAGTGTCATATATTTATTAATAATAAGAGTTTGAAGTATCAAATGTCACAGGAAGATTTGAATCTGAGACAACACTAGTGGCTCCATTTATTGAAAGACTACGATTTGATTATTGATTACCATCCAGGTAAAGTGAATGTGGTTGCTGATGCTCTGAATAGAAAGTCTTTATTTGCTTTGCGAGCGATGAATATGTGACTGACGTTATTTGATAATGGTTCAATTTTAGCATAGTTGAAAGCTAGTTATATGTTTTTACAATAGATTTGTGTACCGAAGAATCCTGAGCTCATTCGAAAAATTTTGCATGAAGCTCATAATAGTAGTTTGTCTGTTCATCAGGGAAGTAATAAGATGTATAGTGATTTGAAGTAGATGTACTGGTGGCCAAGAATGAACCGAGAAATTTCTGAGTTTTTATCAAGATGTTTAGTATGTGAGCAAGTTAAAGCTGAACATGAGGTGCCTTTAGGGTTGTTACAACCAGTGATGATACCAGAATGGAAATGGGAGCTAGTTACAATGGACTTCGTATTGGGTTTACCCTTATCTCCAAGAAAGAAAGATGCAATTTGGGTTGTCGTTGATTGTCAGACGAAGTCTACACATTTTATTCCAGTACGTATAGATTATTCTCTTGAAAGATTAGTTGAGGTATATGTTGCTGAGATTTTCAGATTGCATAGAGTACTAGTTTCTATTATTTCAGATAAAGATCCACAGTTTACATTGTGATTTTAGAGCAATCTACAAGAAGCTCTAGGTACGCAGTTGAATTTTAGTACTCCATTTCATCTCAAGACCGATGGTTAGTCTAAGTGAGTAATTTAGATACTTGAGGATATGCTTCATTTTTATGTGTTAGAGTTCAAAGGCAATTGGGAGAAATATTTACCGATGGTTGAGTTCGCATACAATAATAGTTATCAGTTATGTATAAAGATGTCACCGTATGAAGCTTTGTATGGTCTTAAATACCGAACTCCGTTATATTAGATTGAGCTCAGTGAGGAAAAGATTCACGAGGTTGATTTGATTCGAGAGACTGAATAAAAAGTGAAAGTAATTCCAGATATTTTGATAGTTGCTTCAGATCGTCAGAAATCGTATGCGGATTTGAAACGTAAAGACATTGGATTTCAAGTCAGCGATAGAGTATTCTTGAAAGTATTTCCCTAGAAGAAAGTTATTTGTTTTGGTCGCAAAGGAAGGTTAAGTCCACGATTTATCGGGCATAATGAGATTATTTAAAGAATCAAACCAGTAGCGTATCGATTAGCTTTGTTGTCAGGGTTAGAAAAGATTCATAATGTGTTCCACGTATCTATGTTACGACAGTACCGATTTGACCCTTCACATGTTATCTCACCAACGGATGTTGAAACTCAGTTGAATCTGTCATACAGGAAAGAACCGATTAGGATTTTAGCTCGAGAGGTTAAAGAATTGAGAAATAAGAATATAACTTTAGTAAAGGTTTGTTTGGTAAAGTCACGGTATAGAGAAAGCCACCTGGGAACCCAAGGAAGCTATGAGAAATCAATATCCTAATCTATTTTCTGGTAAGATTTTCAGGGACTAAAATTTCTTTATAGGGGGAGAGTTGTAATAGCCCGTTCTTAGTGAAATCAGGACAATAGTTTCAGGACCACAAATCTGATATAGATTATTATTTTAATGTCTACAGTATGATAGTATTATAGTATAAAAATTTAGTTAAGAAATTTTACCATTTGCATGTTTAATTTGATAAAAAGGACTAAATCACATAAAGTGCAAAACTATAGTTCTAGTAGCAAAATGTATTAAATAGCTATAGAACTTTATTGTAAGAGTCCTTATGTGGTAATTAAGTCATTTATGGGGTTAGTGGATGTTCATGGCTTAGTATTAATGAAATTTTTGAATTTTTTAAAGGTTATAAAGGTAATTTAGTAAATAAAGGTTAAAATTAAATAAAATAAAAACTTACTCATCTTTTCCAAGTGCTTCATCACCAAAAGTTGAATGTGAAGAAACCATTTAGGGTTCTTAAAATTTTGGCAAGTTTGTTGGTTCATGTAAGTAAATTTTGATCTTGTTTTTAATTATTTTTATGTTTTCGAGATCCTTGTAGCTTAATCTAGATAGGCCGGGGACTAATTTGCAAAATTGTTAAAAGTCTAGGGATTTACCATGAATGTATATGTATAGTTTTTTATGTTTGATGAAAGAAAATGGCTAGTTGTTTTTTATGAAGTGATTTTTAATGCAATTGTCATTTAGGGATTAAATTGAAAAATAAGAAATATTTATGGTGTAAATTGTGAAATAATGAAATGTGTGGGCTACTATGAACTTTATTTTTCGAGCCTAAGGACTAAATTGTAAAGAAATCAAAACATTAGGGGCAAAAGTGTAATTTTATAAAAATGTGAATTTTGCTTGAATTTAATAGAATAACTATTAAATTGATTGAATTTAATCATTTAGATCAAGATAGACCACGTACGGCTCTATATCGAGGCAAAGAAAAAGTTTCAGATTAATCAACTTCATTTCTACGTTTATCTTCGAGGTAAGTTCGTACATTTAAATAGAATTTATAAATTATGATTTGAATGCTATTATGGTAAAATATCAAATTTTGTTTTGATGGAAAAATCTAACAGCGTATCGACGACCATCGATTTATGAAAAGGGATAGCTCTGCTATTAAATTATGGAAAGGGATAGTGACGAGCATCAAAATTATGAAATGGGATAGCTTCAGCTATTGAACTATGGAAAGGGATAGCTCCGGCTATCAAATTATGAAAATGGATGGCTACGACCATTAAACAATGAAAAGGAATGGTGACGACCATCAAAATTATGAAAAGGGATAGCTTCAGCTATCGAATCATGAAAAGGGATAGCTTCGGCTATCCAATTATACGAAGGGATGGTATCAGCCATCATATTATCACTTCATGTGAGCTTCGATAAGAGTTTTCAATGCAATTTACCTTATTATGTTGGAAGGTAGGAATTGTGTACTTTTGTGACAATGAATGTCGTAATTTCATATGTTTAAGCTTAAATATTAGCTATTGTTATGTTGGATTGAATTATAGGTGTCATGAGATTTTGTACTATATTGACAAGTCCATATTATATATGTTGCGGACTTACTAAGCATGACATGCTCACCTTGTGTTTGTTTTTCTATGTTTGTAGTTGACCAGAAGCTCGATCAGGTTGGAAAATCGTCAGAGATCTATCACACTATCCATCTGCTATATCGGTAGATTTTGACATTTTTAATTCTTGGTTATAATGGCATGTATAGGTGTTTCGGTTGATATTATAGTCAATATGTTTTGGTATGTATATGTGGCTTTATGATGGCTAATGTTTTGTCATTTTGGTACTTGAATGTTTTGTGTTGAAATGGTCAAGTAAATACATAATATGAATGATCATTTTTGGTATGTTTGGAATGCGGAAAATGTGGTATGAAATGGTATTGAATTTGGATTCCAAATATTAAGTTATTAATGACTATATTATGCTTGTGTTTGGACTCATTTAATGCCATGTAACTTGAGGTTCCTAAGGGCATATTGGTGTATGGATTATTATCATATTGTATAAGCTTGTTTATTCATATTCTAGGTACAATTTTGGAGCTTGAATTGGGTGCATTTGAGTTGCACAAGTGTGCACAACTTGGGTGAAAGAATTGGCTTGAAAATGGCCTAATTCTTGTCCACACGGCCGAAGACAGGGGCATGTGTCTTAGCCGCATGTGACACACAGCCAGGCGACACGGCCGTGTGTCCCTTATAGCATACAAAGGGTTGCAAGTTAGGCAGTTACACGGCCTAAGACACAATCTTACACATGGACGTGTGAGGCTATTTCGAAGGGTATGTGGCCTAGCAGACGAGTATGTGACTTGACTGTGTGATGCAAATTAGTGATTTACACTGGCACAGACATAGGCTGGGACACAGCTGTGTGTCCCTACTTTGAATATCCACACGGGCGTGTCCCTTTGCCGTGTAACCCCTGCAGTGTTAAAAATTTTCATTATTTTCTAAAAAATTCTATGAATTCCTGATTTAGTCTCGACTTGTTTCTAATGTGGTTTTAGGTCCTTGAAGGCTCGTATAAGAGACAATATGCATGTTATGGATTTATTTTGCTGTGATTATTGATATAAATCGAAATGTTTAAATTCTTTATTGTTTTGAAATGAAAACTCTGGTAATGCTCCGTAAACCTAGTCTAGAGATGGATACGGGTTAGAGGTGTTACATCAAGCTTCCAATAATCTGTAAAGTAAAGGAAAAATAACTATGTAAGCAATGACCGCTTAGTAGGCTCATATAAACTTTAAACATAATATTCCATTTCAATAATGAACATTATAGAATAAATATAAACCTATACCAATGCAGTAAGATTCATAAATCTATATAACCATCAACTCACAAATGAGAAAGTTCATCAATGTCACATATATTTATCATTCATAACATGATAGGATTTTTGGAGACATAATATACAATCATCAACCTTTTTATATGATTAAGGACCTTTCTATTTACTTACTTTCCATTCCATTCCCAATGCTTATCATAAGCCTAAACAACATTATCAATTCACGAGTTAATGTATTTATCCATTATATAGGTAGATTCATCCACAACATAAGTAGTTTGCTCACATATAAATAGATCATTTAACTCATCAATTCTTTATATCATCAGAATATATCCCAGTTATGAACTTACAGTTTCATTCCCTTTTCTTACCTGTTCCATTTGCATATTACAAAGCATAAGCATAAAAATCAACCATAACAACAAGCTTGGCACAAGCCTAAATATCTTCATCAATACACAAGTTAGTGCATACATTCATAATTTACTTGAATTAAACATATGATGATCCATTTCCATGTGAACATATTTCATTTGAGTCATTTAACCTTTCCATGAACATATGCATAATGCCAAGCTAAAGCTTACCTTTTCAATCCTTTTTATAAATACATGATATAGTTCATTTGACCATTTACTGTTCCTTTCCTTTTCATGCCCGTTGAACCATTTAGAATATCATCAGATACACGGGAAAGCTCACACGAAGTGTGCTAAACATATAACTGTAACATTTCCTTTCCTTTACATCGTTGCTCACACGAGCTGTAAAATGGGTCTGTTTACACTAGCTGTGGGCTGAAATGTAAGCTACATGATACTGCTCACATGAGCTATGGAGTATCTGCAACAAATGTAGTTCCTCAGCCATAAGTAGGACATTCAAGACCAGCACCCAAAATATGAAAATCGTAATGACATGTCATTTGTATCCTACGAAATTCCTAAGGTTCAATCAGGACTCATTAACTATCAATTCGTCAAATATTGATACATTTATATATATATCAATCCATTCTCATTAAGAATAACATAGCATGACATTCAATTTAAATAACAATAACACAACAAACATTCATATGAACTTACCTGGTTAATTTGCTGCAAAGATTAGGTATAAGGGCTATTTGGTAATTTAATTTTCTCCTCAATTTTTCACTCGTTCTCGATCTAAATTAATAATTTCATTCAATTCATTAATTTAGACAGGAAAACCAATTCATTTTTTTCAATTTAGTCATTTTTAATATTTTTACAAAATTACCCTCAACTTTTCATTTCTATTCAATTTAGTCCCTATGTCCTACTCATGCAAATAAACCAATTTTATTGAAAATCCATACCAGTCGAATGTTAATAGCATCCAATACAAACCATATTTTCTATTATTTAACATTAAATCCTTGTATTTTTACTATTTCAACAATTTAATCCCTAATCATTAAATTCAACAAAATTCACCTAAGAAAATACTTATAAATAACAAAAAATACTTAAAATTCATCGTGTAACATCTAATATAAAAAAATTCATTAATTGTAACATTAAAAATCTTTAAGAGTTTCAAAAATGAAGGTACGGGCTAGCTGGACCTAATTGTAACGATCTCAAAAATATAAAAACTAAAAGAAACGGGTGAAAAATGACTTACCATGCAAAGATATAACCGTGGCCGAACCTTGAGTATATTTCCATAGAGGTTCGGTGATGAATAAAACAAATGAAGAAGAAAACATCATGTTTTCTTTTTTTTTTAAACCTTTTTTACTTTATTTTAATAATAAAAAATAACATATAAACATATAAAATTAAAATAGTTTAAAGCTTAAACCGTACAGTTTCTTAAGAATGGGTAATTTATACATTAAGGCCATCCAATTATGTTTCTTTAATCAATTAACACCTTTAAACTAATATGTATTGAATTTTTCAACTATTTAGTCCTTTTTGCTTAATTAACCATCTAAAGATTAAAATTTCTCAACGAAACTTTAATACAACCTTAATAACATTCCATAAGTATTTATAAAAATATTTATGGCTCGAGTTATAGGAGTAATGTCCCGATACCTCATTTCAAAAACCACTTGAACCTAATTATTTATTCGAATAGCATAAATTGTCAAAACAAAATTTCTTTTAATACCATATTTGACTCGTAAATATTAAATAATAATATTTACGAACTTACTCATTAGACTTGTGGCCCCGAAACCATTATTTCTAACACCACTGAAGACCGAGCTGTTACATAAAGCCTCTTCAAAAATGTTAGTGGTGCATTGGATAGATATGATGAGTGGAGAGTCAATAGTAGAGCTACCACCTTTGGGTAAGGTGGGTTGTGTATCGGACTTTGAGGAAAAAGAAGTGATGCAAAAACAGTCTAGACGAGTAATTGCTATGAGTAAGGTACATTTGAACACTTTGGTAGTGTTTTGAATTCTAACATTTTAGCTTGGCAAGATCATAGGGACCCACTAAAAGTTCTTAAGCAAGAAGGTTGAGAGACTATGGGCAATTAGAAGCCAAGTAGTGTGAATCAAGAGGATTCAAATCGGAGCAAGTAAAAATTGGAGCAAGTTAGAGTGGAGACTTCTTACCAGCGAGAAATACCAACGAGTGCAACAATTTCAATTAAGAGAAAATGGAAGCTGAGGAGAAGGTTGCTAAAGAAGGGACGAATTGATAGCAAGACTAGTCGAGAAGGAGCCAAGGCGACGAGAGAGTTCTGAGGTGAATCAAGTCAGTGCCATTCTAAAGGCGCAACGAGGGCGTTACAAGAATGGGTTGGGGAGAATGTCACAGGTCAAAGTGCAAAGCCTGTACCCATTGCACAAGATGAGTCTCATGGACGTATATTAATTATATGGGGATCATTTAGCCCACGATAACTTGCCTGATTTAAAGAGTTGTTGGAAAAGCCTATCAAATTGAAGCTTGGGTGGGCCAATGATGCAGATTTAGAAAGATACACTACCTTGGTAAGTATGGAACTAATCTTAGAAGATTGATAGGAATCATATCTTGTAAATATTAGATTATATTTGATATTGTAATAATGAAAATCCCTTGATTTAAGGGATAGGTTTAATCTCGTCCGTCGATGTAACTTAATCTAGACTGTCAGTTCTGAGGGAGTTCAACTATAAACAAAGAGTCTCCCCCTCACTTGTAAATCATCCATTTTATCTTGAATTCTTAAGAGTAATAGAATTCTCGGAGAGCATTTACTCAAACACCTCTCGTGCATTGTTTCCTATGGCTCTTTATTGTTTTGGCTTTCTTTTGGGTAAGTTGCTTCCGCTATAAAAATTGGTGCATTGGAAGAATTCTAGTTGAATCCTCAATTGTTGGTGGTTAAACTGACTTAGGTGTGTTTGCAAGAAAGGATCGCTTAAGGCAGCACGGAACGCGAGACTCAAGTTCTAGCCCCGTGATATGAGATCAATTTTAACCTAAAAACTGAAAGATCTAATTTATACTTTAGTTTAGTTATAGTAAGAACATAAAATAAAAAACAATTTTTAGGGTTTTCATAATAATAAAATTAAAATGACATAAAGAAAAAAATTCAAGAGATTGAAGAATATAAATAACCGTACATGATTATGGGTGATTAGCTCACTTCGGTAATCACTATCACCTGTTGCTTCGGGTTCCTCGTCAATCAACTAGTTGCTACCCTAGTAGGATCTTCTGATATTCTACTCAAATAACAAGCCGGTAATGACTACTTATCTCCCGCCCTCACAATCCAAATCGATTTGGGGTGAAGGTGTTCACAGATGGGCTATACCAATTTTGGGTTAATTCCCACCTTGATGAATTCCCAGGGTTGTCAGGCCTTGATTTGTCGTAATTCAGTGTAGTGGATAAAACTAGTTTTCACATTTAAGGAGCTTGAATATAAGCATTTTAGTTATGTTTTAATTGAGTTTCTTTAGTTTTAGTTTCATTCAATAAAATGTGAAAATTGCGTCTTTTATTGACCTTAAGGGCCGAATGAGGCGTAAGGGAGAGCTAACGTAAATCGTGAATGTACAGGAGACCACTAGAAGGCATTTTAGGCCAATCCTGAAAGCAATGTTGTAACATAGGAGATCCGATGTCACAACATAGAGAGCAAAATGAAAAAAGTAAAAAATGCCTTCAGTGTCGCGACACAGGTTGAATAGAGTTTTATGTCATGCCTTTAGACTTGGTTAATTGTCATGTATTTAGGTGATTTTAGTTGCATTTTAGGATCTTATATTAGTATTTTTTAGGGCATTACATTAGGGAGCTTGGACTGTGCTTAAATGTTAATATATGTTACTTTTAATTGTTTGCGGGAAGGATTTGTTTGTTGATTGTGTGGCAGGTGCAGAATGAGGACAATAAGTATATAAGTGAATGTTTGTCATGACAAAAGGATAGACAGTTTGCCAATACAAATGTCATGGCAATGCCAGAAAGAGACCTAGTCAACACTTAACCGTTATCAGCCTTATTGTACGTATACTAGAAAAATCTGCCTAAAAGAAAGGACAAATATCATGGGATCATGGGATGATGGGCCTACTCTAAAGGAAGAGATATAATACCTAAAAAGAAAAAGAAAAAAAAAGGAAATGGCTGATGAGACAATGTAAAAAATGATCCTTGGATGGGAGTACAGGATAACGGTTGAGAACAAGGCAGAATTGTAAGGGAGAAGAAGAAGGTCATTCCTCTTTGCCAACATTAGATTAGGACTCCAAAGCTGTGGGGCTAGATAGGCGAAAGCCATCTTTCTGAAGTTCTTCTTTTACTTATTTATTTATTGTTTTGTGAATTGAAATGAGAAGAATGATGTTGAATGCTATTCTGAATTTGAATGTTATTTGCCAACCCATGAGTTAATCTCATAGAGTTGGGATTGCTTGATGAAACCTTTATTTCTTTTAATGACTAAAGCCTAGATTAGTTTTAATTTACTGTTTCATTCAATGGTATTTAAGAATTGCATGCGTATAATCTCTAGACATAGATGAATGTGTAGCATGTTTATGAAATTGATCTAATACTAAAAAGGTTAGGTTAGTTAGATTGAAATTGAACGATATGAGCAAATATTCGACTGAATACTTGTAGCAATCTCTACAGATAGAGCAACATTTCATATGGAAGGAAAACAAAACAATGCTGGTACTGTACTAAAGGCCTATGGACATATATCGCTTTAGGCAAGGTAACTTGAGGTCTTGGTCTCGAAAGAAGCAGGTCATTTTAGATCTCTTCCGACTAGTGGAATAAGATTGATTTTGCTGAGGCATATTTGGTTAACAAGGGTAGATTCTTAGTAATCTCAACCTTCCATGTCAACATCGTAGATTCTTTAACATTTTTCGTAGCATCTCTATTTTCACATCCCTAATTGTTAACTTGTTTGTTTTGAACATTTTATACAATATTATTCTCCTAATTGCCACTGCACTATTATTGTTGTTGCCTTAGCAATAATCTCACTTTACTATAATAACCTAACAATTTTATACCTATTCAATCCTTGTGGAGACGATCTCACTTATCACTTTATTACTTGAACCGACGAGTATACTTGCACAATTTGCATATCATAATAACACACGACAAAGTTTTTGGCAGCGTTTTTGAGGATAAAAAATTTGGTGAAATTTGGTTTTATTATATTACTAATTCCATTTGTTTTATTTAACTTAGTTATTTTTAATTTCTACAGGTTTGTCGTTAGTGCATAAGTAGAGCCATTCCTGCTAATGGTGAGTATCCTTTTGACCTAAAGATAGAGAGAACTTTGCGAAGAAGAATAAAAGAAGTGTGTAACATGGCTAGGGACAGCAATGATCCATTAAATCCAAATGGTCAAGATGTTGATCATCCTATTCATCATGTGATAGATGACTGAGACAGGCCAATTCGAGAGCATGTTGTGCCAATTTTGGATGAATTGAATCCAGAGATAGTCAAACCGTACATACAAGCTCAGCATTTGAATTGAAGCCAGTAATATTTCAAATACTGCAAACAATTGAATAGTTCAGTGGGTCACCAAATAAGGATCCAAGACTTCACTTAAGGCTTAAGACTTTTTCCAAAAGTCTTTGACTCATTTAGACAATAGGGTGTTCCTAAAGACACCTTGCGGCTTAAATTGTTTCAATATTCTTTGAGAGATCTAGCAAGAGTGTGGCTTAATCTTTATCATTAGGGACAGTGGCATCATGAAATGACCTTTGTGAAAGGTTTTTATTATGGTATAATCCACCAAAAATGAATGCCAAGCTTAGAAATGACATCATGTCTTTTCTGCAATCAGAAGATGAAACACTGTACGAAGCTTGGGAAAGATTTGAAGAATTACTGTGGAAATATTCGATGCATGGGTTTTAGCACTGGACTTAGATAGAGTTGTTTTATAATGAGTTGAATGCACATACAATGATGGTAGTTGATGCTTCTACCAATGATACATTGTTGGATAAATCTTATAAGGATGCTTATGAGATTTTGGAACGAATTGCCAATAATGATTATCAATATCCTACCACGCGAATTGGGATTGGTAGGAGAACTACTGGCACCATGGAACTTGATGCAATCACTTCATTGACTACCCAAGTATCATCTTTAACTAATATGATCAAAACAATGAAGAGGCCCACTGCAGTTCAAGAGATGAAATTAGTCGAGTTGTCATGTGTTTATTGTGGAAAAGACCATGTGTTTGATGAATGCCCATTGAATCCAGCATCTATGTTTTACATGGGTAATTTCAATAGGAATAATAATCAATATTCTATCACCTACAATCCAGGGTGGAAGCAACAACCAAAATTTAGCTTGAAAAATCAAGGTGCATGGAATTTTAACAATGCTGCAAGATAGAATGCCATCAGTGCACTGCCTGGTTATACTTTAAATTTGAGACCTCAAGGAGCTTTGTCAAGTGATACTAAGAATTTGAGATCACAAGGGAAGAAGATTTGTAATGAAATCACTCTCAGAAGTGGGACTTAGCTGAATGAAATTGTTAAAGATGTCATTGTAGAAGAGGGAAATTCAAAGTGCATCCGTGAAAAGATTTCAAAAACATCTGAAAATTACATTGGAACTGGAAAGGCTAAATAATAGACTGATGTAGCAAAATCAAATCATTTTACCAATGAAAATGCTACAGCAAAACTACATCAGCAACCTGAAGGACGACCACCTCCACCATTTCCTCAACAGTTCCACAATTGTAAACAATAAGCCCATTTCAAGAGATTTCTAGATGTCCTTAAGCAACTTCACATTAACATACCATTGATGGAAGCTTTGGATCAGATACCTAATTATGTGAAATTTATGAAAGATATAGTATCAAAGAAATACAAAATAGGAGAATTTGAAACTGTTTCTCTCACTGAAGGGTGCACAGCGATGTTGAAGAATAAATTACCTCCAAAGTTGAAGGACCCAAGGAGTTTCAGTATCCCTTGTTCAATTGGACACCATTATATTGGAAAGACATTATGTGATTTAGGAGTGAGTATAAATCTAATGCCTATATCTATTTTCAAGAAGTAGGGAATTGGGAAAGCAAGACCTACTACAATTACGTTGTAACTGGCTGATTGTTCCTATGCACATCCGAAAGGTAAAATTGAAGATGTCTTTCTAAGAGTAGATAAATTTATTTGTTCTGTATATTTCCTTATTTTAGATTGTGAAGCTAACCATGATGTGCCAATTATTCTTGAAAGACCTTTTCTTGCTACATGCAAGACTTTAATTGATGTGTAGAAAAGTGAATTAACCATAAGAGTAAATGAACAACATATCATATTCAAGGTATTGAAATGTGCTGATGAGAATGAATAATGTCACGCCATTTATTTGATAGAAACAAAAGTGGAGGAAGAGTTCACAAGATTTTGCCATAGCTATTTTGATAGTGATGAAGACTCACTTGAGCAGAGTGACGCAATAATTTTTGAGGACCTTGGTGAAATTACGGAAGCCAAGTAGTTTGTGGATAGACCAGGGAAGAAGTTTGAATCCTTGGATTTATCAGATTACTCTTTCAAGCCTCTTAAATCATCTACAGAGGAACACCCATGCTGGAGTTGAAGCCTTTGCCGATGCACATAAAATATGCCTATTTTGAAGAAAATAACACTTTGTCAGCAGTTATTTCTCTAAAGTTTGCACCCGATGAAGAGGTGAGGTTGTTGGAAGTACTCCAATGATCTAAAAAGGCATTGGGATGGACAATTTCTAACACCAAGGGAATTAGCCCTACTATCTGTACGCTTAAAATTTTACTGGAGGATTGCCATAACAATTATATTGAACAATAAAGGAGGTTGAATCCAATCATGAAGGAAGTTGTTAAGAAAGAGATCATCAAGTGGCTCGATGCTGGCATTATTTATTCGATCTCTGACAGCTTATAGGTGAGTCCTGTACAATGTGTACCTAAGAAAAGAGGTGTCACAGTGGTCAGCAATGGTAATAGTAAGCTTATTCCAACTCGTACTATCACAGATGGAGAGTATTTATGGATTATTGCAAGCTCAATAAGGCAACTTGTTAGGACCATTTCCCCATACAATTTATTGACCAAATGTTGGAAAGATTAGGTGGGAAAGCCTTCTACTATTTCTTGGATGGTTATTTTGGGTATAATCAGATTGTTATAGCTCCTACTGACCAAGAGAAAACAACTTTCACTTGTCCATATGGTACTTTTTCATTTCGTTGAATACCATTTGAGTTATGTAATGCCTCGACAACATTTCAACATTGTATGATGGCAATATTCTCAAACATGGTGCAAAACTTTCTTGAAGTCTTCATGGATGATTTCTCTATCTTTGGGATTAATTTTAAGGACTATTTAACAAATCTAGAAATGGTTCTCCCCCGCTATGAAGAAACAAATCTTGTCTTGAATTGGGAGAAATGCCTCTTCATGGTTCGTGAAGGTATTGTGCTAGGGCATCAAATATCACAACAAGGGATTGAAGTTGACAAAGCAAAAATTAAGGTAATAGAAAAATTGCCTTCTCCGACCAGTGTCAATGGTATTAGAAGTTTTCTAGGCCATGCGAGATTTTATAGAAGATTCATTAAGGATATCTCCAAGATATCTAAAACTTTGTGCACCTTATTGTAGCAAAATAGACCTTTCAATTTTGATGAACCTTGTTTGATTACTTTTGAGGAATTGAAGGGAATATTGGTAGCTACACTAATTTTAATAGTGAAGAAATGGACACTGCCCTTCGAACAAGTGTGACGCCAGTGATTATGCTGTGGGAGTAGTGTTAAGACAGCGAAAAGACAAGGATTTTTGTGCAATCTATTATGCTAGCAAGACCCTGACGAATGTGCAAATAAACTACACCACCACGAAAAAGAAGTTACTTGTTGTGGTGCTCGGATACGATAAATTTTGATATTATTTAGTTGGCACCAAAATCACAGTCTATACAGACCACTTTGTTATTAAGTATTTGGTGACCAAGAAAGATGCCAAGCCAAGATTAATTAGGTGGATACTTCTACTGCAGGAGTTTGATTTAGAAATTTGAGATAGAAAAGGGATTGAAAATCAAGTGGTTGATCACCTGTCAAGGTTAGAAGCTGGAAATAAAGATGGAAAAATTCAACTTATTAAACAAGATTATCCAAATGAGGAATTGTTGGTTGCCATTGCATTACCTTGGTATGTCGATATAGTGAACTTCTTAATAAGTGGTTTGATGCCACCTGATCTCAATAGCCAAAGAAGATTAAAGTTCCTTCATGATGCCAAGCATTATTATTGGGATGAACCCATCCTATTCAAGCATTATGTTGATCAGATAATCAAGAAGGTTGTGTTGGATCGCCGGCACCCTTATGGCATAGCAGAAAAATTAAAAATCGGTGACCCTAACCACGGATCCATGTGTGAGGAACGAATCGGGGTGCAAAGGTTATGAAATTACCTAATATTTATTCTGAGTAAATAGTGATGCCTTAACAACGAGTAGTATGATCTGCTTTTGAACCTAGCCACAATCTATCTGACCTCGGCCTCTACGTAATCCACCCAGTTGGCTATGAATGGAAGGAATCCCCAAAACAGTTTTGAAAAGGATTTTTTTCTTTGATGACTGCTAGACCAAATTAAAGAAAAACAGGATTCTTATATCCTTTTTTAAGGGTTTCTATAAATTAAATAAATATAATATATTTTTAAACCAAAACTTATAATTACATTAATTATAATATAATTTCGGTAAACCATAGATTTATTTGAATTTATATACTAACCAAATTCATGTTCTCATTATGCGTACAACAACCTTGTACATAATG
>CM025251.1:24740278-24754370 GCA_013677275.1 Gossypium schwendimanii
TTGGAAGCTTGAAAACCCTAACTATGGCTTCCCCCCTTGCTAATTTCGGCCAAATGAAGAAGATGAGCATAATTTGCCACCTTTTTCCCTTTTAATTCATTTTAATTACCAAATTACTAAAATGCCCCAAACTTAAAATTTTCTTATTTCACTTATCTCATGTCCATTTTTGTCCATAACTTAACCAATTGTCTAATTACCATATAAAGACCTCCAATTTAAAATTTCATAACAATTGGACGCTTCTAACATGTAGAACTCAACTTTTGCACTTTTTACAATTTAGTCCTTTTGACTAAATTGAGTGCCCAAACGTCAAAATTTTTGAACGAAATTTTCACAAAATCATTTAGTGAAATTGTAGGCCATTAAAATATAGTAAAAATAAATTTTTCCTCATCCAATTTGTAGTCCCAAAACCACTGTTCAGACTAGACCAAAATCGGGATGTTACAGAAGGTCGTTGAGCTACAACATTCATTTGCATAAATTTATTAAACCACAGATTCAGAAACCCCAAAATCATGTTTTTAAGTTCATATTCAGGTGCTTGTGGAATCAAAATATTACCACTCGTCCCTTGTTCTAAGGTCGGTAAAGTACTATTAACCTTATTAGTGTCAGCATGATCAGATCCAGCTGACATTTTTACAATCTATAAGAAAAAAAGGTTAGATCGGATCAAACATGTCACACTATCACATGTTTATATGGCATGTAATTCTAGACACTATACAGGCTACATTCAGTGTGAGAACCGACTAAACCATAGCTTTGATACCACTAAATGTAACACCCTTAACCCATCTCCATCGCCAAATTAAGGTTGCGAAGTATTACCGATCAATCGAGAAACATTTATCGACATAACATTCAATAATTTATTCTCATTCAAAATTTATATCAAACACAAGCATTTGGTCCCTAAATTGAGCCTTCGAGCCTCTAAAAATAGTTTATAAGCAATTCGGGACCAAATTTAAACAAAATAGAAGTTTTAAGAAAAAGTTGAAACATTTCAAAAATAGAGGACACACAGCCGTGTGGCCAGGCTGTGTAACTCATTCAGTCGGGCCACACGACCATGTGCTAGGTTGTGTGCAAGACCGTGTAACTCTCTAACTTGGGCCACGCAGTCCTATCGTAGGTTGTGTAACACACTATGTTAAAATTCACGATCGCGTCGTAGACCGTGTGTGACACACAACCAAGTGACACGGGTGTGTCCCCGGCCGTGTGCACCTAAATAAACATTAAATGACAAGTTTACCATTTCAAGCTTTCTTTGACACTAAGCAAACCATTTACCAACCAATAGACTTATGCGAAATTACATTAAACAAGCTCAAATCATGCTATTTTCAACCATCTTAAGTGTCTAACCAATCTACCCTCATTTGTACCAAAAAAATACACAATTTAAGTCCAATATGCCTATCATAGGCACCTCAAATCACAATAAATCAAATGGACCTCTTAGTTATACATTTACTACAAGTTTATGTCGAAAACATATTTCATCATTCACATTCCATAGCAAGTCATTATCTAAACTTTTTCCAAGCAAACATCCAAACCATGTAATGGTATTCAGTCCTTACACATATACATACCAAAACAAAAGAAAGGTCAAAACAATCCTATTACATGCCATATAATCCAAATCAAACGTTAAAAAAACTAATGAATACGGATGGATAGTATGACTTGAGTGCTGATTTGATCGTCCAATCTTCGAATGTATCTACAAGAAAAGAAATTAATGCAAGTAAGCTCGTTGAGGCTTAGTAAGTTCAACATATAGAAACAATAAATCTTACCGAAGTAAATACAACAATTCATTCAATAATAACTCAACTACATGTATTTCTTACCTTCAACAATGTCAATCGATGAATTGCATAATTTAGATAAAGATTCAAATAATAATCTTTGAGAAAATGTATATGTCCACAATAGATTCAATTTTTGATATCATTTACATGTCAAACCATTCAAACTCATTATAGAAGTTATAGTGCAATAATTTACAATCTGATGAATGACATACAGATACGAGTACACAACTAATCCAAGCAAAACACGCAAAATGCTCATAAGAGCTAATCCAACCAATAACACGCCGAATGCTCATAAGAGCAAACCCAACCGTAAACATGCCAAATGTGCATAAGAGCTAAACATTTGCCCCATAGCACACGAGAGTTCACAACAAATGCTAAACCTTAGTAAACTCGAGAAAATATATAAATCACACCACATCAATCTCAACTCCAATCCCCACATAACACGTCATCATTCAATTGCACTCTATTTTGCTTTCATCAGACCCAAATGTCAAAATTCAATGACATTTTCTCAACAACTTTACTTGGTCATTAAACAATTAATATCCACTATATCATATCATATCATCATAAAATTCATATAAATATTGAATTATAAACCATATGAACTTACCTAGACGAAGTTGTAATAGTGGCAGCAATTTAGGGACTATTCTAAAAATTTCCCTTTTCTACGTAAATCAATAGGGTCTTAATCTAAAATATAAAATTCTCAATTATTAGCTTGCATTTCATATTCCAATTTACTTTACATTTTATTCCCTTTTATTTTTTGAAATTACACAATTACCCCTAAATTTTACAACTTTTGCAATATAGTCCTTTAACCCGAAAATCATCAAATTAACCATGTTCCAGGAATCAAATTATAGCTGAATATTATAGGGCCTTAAATAGTCCCTATTAAACATCCAGTTGACCATCAAACCTTAAAAAATTGATATTTTAACTATTTAATCCTTAAATCAAAATCTAACAAAAATAACTTCACAAAACAACCAAATACCACAATCAGAGCTTCAAACACATAGTTATCATAAAAAACATTCAAGATTCATTAATGGCAACTTATAAAATTTTAAACAAATTAAAAAACAAAGGTACGGGCTAGCTGGACCTAGTTGCAATAATCTCAAGCACATAAAAATTACAAGAAATGGGTAGAAAAGTCACTCACATGTAAGGAATTGAACTTGGCCTATTCTACAAGCTTCAGAAACCATGGCTATTCAGTTAAACATGAAGAATTTAGGAAAAAGATTATAATTTCATGTTTTATTTTTGTTTAATTAATGATTATTTACCTTTTTACCCTTTAAAATTAACTAAAATTTTATCAAAAACCATACTAGGCCATCCACTTAATTATATAAGGTCTAATTTCCTTATTGGCTCACTTACATTTATTAATTAGGCTTTTAAATCATCTAAATGAAATAATTACTAAGTTTTTGCTACTTTTTCAATTTAGTTCTTTTTCATTAATTAACTTCCTAAACGATAAAATTTACTAACCAAATTTTAATAAAACTCTAATGACTCTGTAAATATTCTATAAATAATATTTACGAGTTGACACAATGAAAATTTATGGTCTCGAAACCATTGTTCCATCACCACTGAAAAATGGGTTGTTACAGGAAGGAAATAGGCAAGTAAGGATAATAAGGAGAAGAGAAGGAAACAAAGGGAGATAAGGGAGTAAAAAGGGGGGAAATAAGGAAAGGAGAAGGAAGAAATGGCAGGGAAGATTCCTTGCTCATGACAACTAAGAATTGGGTCTCAAGGGTAATTAATTTTGCTCTGAACCACTAGGCGAGAACTCCATCTTGTACAAAAATTAACGATAACAATATATAAAATAGGGCATGACACGAATGTGGATGAAATTGTGCCAAGGATTTATATTTTTACCACTTACATTCATTTGAACATAATTTTTTATTTGTATATTTTTTTTATGGAAACCTATACTTAATAGTATTTTATTTGTTTGCTTGTAATTTATTGAACTAATCTGTTTAACTTTAGAAATTGTGAGTCAATTGTATATCATTCTAGAGTTATATGTTTATTTTCACTGCCTTGTTAATATATTTCTATCCAATTTCCTATATCAAGCTAGCTCAAGTTCATTTTCTTTTCTTTTTATGTTTATTTAATGTTTTCAATTTAGTTTGTTTTTATTTTTTTGTTTTTCTTGTTTAGTTTGCTTGAGGACAAGCAAAGACTTAAGTTTGGGGGTATTTGACCTACTGTCAAATGTAGTAGTTATTTTAGTGTATTTTCGCACTAAAGATTCTTGTTTTCTATGTAATTTAGTATTTTATATTATGTTTCAGTATTTAGTAGTTAGGATTAAATATTAGTAAAATAAGTGTTTTTTTAACACATTTTGTGAGTGCTATGACCTATTAGGATGACACTGGCCTTAAGTAGTGCTAATATGTGGGAGCAAAGGACGAATGATGGAAAAGCTTCCCAAGCCGTTAAAGCATGAAACAAGCCATACAAGGTGTGGAACACCTGTCCTGTCATGCCATGCAAGGCCTATCGTGCAACATAGGTTGACGTGCAGCCTAAGTCTGTTGGGGCTATTTTTGTCCACACAATCATCTTTATATGAAGACCTAGGATGCGTCTAAGACGTAATTCAGGCTAGCAACAATCCTATAAATAAGACCTTAGGGGTTTAATGTAACTAAGTCATCTTAGACGCACTTAAAAACCCTAGTAGTTTAGGAGTAGCTTTAGATTTAGTTTTCTTTCGATTTTTATAAAATCTTTTCTTTTCCTATTGGAATCGATTTCAATCCAAGATTTATTTTATATTAAAGTATTTTATTTTAATTCTTTTTCGTAAGCGACGATATTCATTATTCCGATTGAGAGATTTACTACTCTATTCCTCATTCGACATCCAATCCAGAATTATTCTAATTTATTTTCTCTTTTGATTTATTCATATTAATTACATGTTTATCTCAATTGAAAGTAATACTATGAATAACATGAGTAGCTAAATCCCTTAAAGGAGATTAATGAGTGGACGGGGACATAATTAATTGAGGATTTAGGGTTTCTTGAGAGGATTAATTGGTACATATTACGCATTTCTAAACCCTAGGCTTGAAAACCATAAGAAGTAATCATTAGTTAGACGAGATCGGAAGATAAGTTTAACTGATTATATCATAGCTTATCCTAGTTGAGAAACTGAGGTCACGAGATAAGCTAATATCAGCCAATCGATTTATTAGTTGAAGGTCGGGAGGTAATAATTGATTAATCGGTAACTAATCTACCCTAAAACCCTAATCCAAAGTTAATTACAAACCATGAAATGAGTTAATCTTCCTGATTGGTTTATTGACTTAATTCATTTATTTGTTTTCTTGTTTATTTATTTTACTTATTTAATTTCTCTTATTAACTTATTTTATGATTTGTCGTAATATAAGATTTAATTATTACTATTTAGACTTATTATTGTAAAAAGATTTTTTTACAGATTTATTCCATCCTCCCTTTGGTACAATCCTCGGAATACTACCTGTGTTTTGTTGTACACACATACTATATTACAATTTGACTCGTATACTTGTGGGCACCGCTAATTTACCTTTATATATTTTTGGTGTGATATTTACTATAAAGGAGAACACATTTATAAACGGTCAGTATGCTGAGCAAATACGCTGAGTGGTAAATTTATGATTCAAGACATAATAAATAAAATTATCCAACATGCACACATTCAATTTCAATCAAATGCCACACCATTACATGTAAAACATCTTCATTTATTCAATAGAACATTTACAACCAATTTTACATGCTAACTCAATGGATGTGCATATATAAGTTTATCAAATTCTCAACCTTTTCATAGACCATTAGATTCATTTCAATAATTATATATAGTTTCAATCATTTTCATTCATTTTCATCCTTAGCATGTATGTGTATACACATACATCTCACTTCATATCACATTTCATGTCCTTTCCGAGTCTATTGACTCATTATAAAGGATCGACCCCTAGGGCTCGTTTTTAATTCATTTTGCATAATGAATTTTCATGGCATACATCATATCACATATTATATAAGTAATTCTTTTGTTTATAACCCTATTAACCAACACGGACTCAGAATGGATACATGGATCCGTCACCCTAGGTTGCTTGGCAACGATGACGCTAAGTAAGAATATGCTACCACCCTGGATTGCCCGATGGCGATGACTTTCTCAATATGAATAAACTGACACCTTAGATTGCTTGGAAAATATGATTTTCAATCAATAACCTGACCCTATAGCATGCTAACTATATTTGACTCGGTCCGAATAGTTAATAGAATAATCAATTTTTGATTCGTTATATAAAGTTTAATTTACATTTCTATCATCACAATTCATTAGCATATCACAATTTCATACCATGTATAACATATATTAACACATTTTTAAGTCAATTCCCATATATATCAAATATATCTTACAATTTGTACTTTATTCAATTTAGTCCATATTTTGATATTCAACTTCAATTTCTATAAAAAAAACTCACCTTGTTACCATGTAAAGCAATATGTCACAGATACGCAATAAATAATTAAGTCCGGAATCATAGAAATACAAACCAAAATTCTGAACTACTTGACGACAGCTTTGGATTTTACTTTCCCTCTCGACGTTAGCTATAGATTGACATAAAACATATAGCACTATCCACAATCAACCAAATCCTAATCAATTATCAATTTATACAAACATTATAATTTATTCAATTTAGTCCTTGAATTGAGACTAACCTAACTTACAATTTATAGCTCCAAATTGAAATCTGATTTCACAAATACCCATTAGGGATGTTCTATTTCTTATTCATATTAAAAAAGTTTTATTTTATTCAATTTTGTCCCTAACATACAAAACTATCAATTAAGCTTTACAATTTATCACTTTTCTTAAACTAAGATTAATTTTTATCAATCTAACACCTAAAACTTTCAACTCTTAAAACTTTAACATTTTTAACTCTTAAAACTTTAACAGTTTTACAAATTGGTAAATGGGCTAGCTAAATCAAGCTCTCATGACCTTAAAAACATAAAAATTACAAGAAAATGACTTTATTACACTAACCAATTCGTTGATCGAAAGCTTGAAAACCATCAATAGTGTTAACCCTTTATTTTTTTTCTTTTGGTTCAGTTGGGAAGATGAGTTTTTCTCTTTCTCCCCACCAAATTTCACATATATATAGTGTAATTAGTTTGGCTAATTAGTTAATTAACCTTAATTTAATATATAATACTTAATTAAATTAAGTTAATGATCACATGCTTATACCGTTGATAAGTGTGAAAAGTAACATATTTTAGCCTCATTCTTAATTCAGCTTTGATGCTTAATAGAGCTCTTGTAAGCAATAGAAGTGAAAAATGGGTGGAAATTAGAACATTGGAGCATTATAGAAGCTGCACACAGGTAGCAGAGTTTCATACTAGCATGTGTCTAGGGTGTGTGGATTTGGGGAACTGTGTACGCTAATAGAATAAAGTTCCAATTTTTATGTTTTTGGCACTTTAAGAAGGCATAAATAAGGAAATAAAGAGATAAGGCAACATTCATCATAGAATAGCACAAAAATTACCTAAAGGAACACCATTGAAGCAGATTTACAAGCAATTTGCAATCAAGATTCAAGAGTCCAAGTTAATTTCCAAGGGAGTTATCATGGGTTTGTTTTATTTTTGTGGTTATAATGTATTTTTTGTGTTTTTTTTTTGCAAGTATGAACTAATTTTCTAAATACCTAGGGGAAATGAACCCTAGAATGGATTCTATTGTTTGATTTCTAGTTTTCAATTATGAATGCTTAATTGTTCTTGGGTTGATAATTCTAGAGTCTTAATCCATGTTTGATGTACATAAGTTTGAGGTTGAATCAACCCTTCTTATGACTAGATATTGCATTATTGAATGGAGTTGCATGTAATCTGAGAAATAGGATGAGATAACTTTGCTAGAATATAGTCAAATCTAATAGGGGGATCCATATAGCAAAGTAATGCGATAATAAAGGCTTCAATCAGAAAGAAATTTCAATTAATCAACCTAGAGGTAGTTGCTCTTGTGCTCAAAAGATATATTAGATTAAATTAGGGATTTCTACGGATCAAAGAAACTAATAAAAGAAATTGCATAAATTAGATTGAGAATTATAAATGAAGTCAATGTGGATTCTTACCTAGGTATTTTTTTTTTCACTTGGTTGATATTTGATTGTTTTTGTGTTTTATTTCTTTGGCGCATTCTTTAGTAAATTTTAGTTTTAATCAATCTTTTTAATTATTAGGTTAAATAGTAGGAAAAAGATAATTACTAGTAATTGTAGTCCTCAAGGGAACGATATATGTGTTCACCATAACCATACTATCAATTGATAGATGTACTTGCCTTAGTTGATTTTTTTGCTAGTTCAGTGGACATCAACCGTCCACTTCCTAATGTTTAAGCATGATCTAATTTCTATTTTAGAAAATTTTTTAATTATAATTTAAGTCCTAAATCCAATTTCTAATTATAAATCTATAGCGATTGGACTTTACAATCCCTAAATCTTAATTAATCACTAATTCAAGTAAATTAACTATCCAAAATTTAATTCAATTATATAATAACTCCATAAATATATTTAATAAATATTTAAGGGCTCAATTTACAAAAAATAGGGTTTCAAAACTACCTTTTTTAACACCACTAAAATCCTAGTCACTACAGATTCGGCCTCCATCGCATCCCCACCTTCTTCTCATTGTCTCCTCCTTTGTTGATACCCGTCATGAACAAGTGTAATATCTTGTTACATAAATTGGGTCATTTTAATGTCTCTAACGTCTTAATTGAAATGTCACACCCCAAAATAGGGCCTAAGAATTTTATGGGTATTTTAAGAATTTTAGCCTTAGAGTGTTTGGAATTTTGGGACATGGCATACCAGTAATGTTTTCAATTATGATTTTCAGAAAATTAAATCAATTTCTGAAAATGAGTTTTAAATACCTTTAATTTTGAAAATAGGATTAATTTTTAATATAGTCAGAATTGAGAGTTTTTAAAGTAATTTAACCAGATTTTAAAATCCAAGCTAAATAACCTCTCTTCACCAAGTTACTTCACATAAAAGCTGTCCAAAATTTAATTTTATCGTCCATTGATTCTCTCTTTCTATTTCAATTAATTTTAAACTCCAAATCCTAATTCATTTTGATTTCTATCATCTCTTAAGTTATAAACCTCCATAAAAACCAAGAAAATCACCCAAAAACTTCATCATCTACATCATGTTCTCCAAACATGGGTTTTTTTGGATTTACATCAAAGCACATTTTTCTTCTATCGAAGGTAACCATTCAACTTTCTATGAGTTTTAAATGATATCTGGTCCTTTAAACTGAATTTGTAACCATTCAAACACATGTTTTAAAGAAAAGTTGTGTAACGCCCTGATTTATTTAAGTTTGTTTTTGTGAATTTAGTCATAACTAAGTATCTGCTTTAGTGGTTAAGTGATGTGGGTATGTGTTTGAGGTCTTGGGTTTAAGTCCCACTTTTAGTAATTTTGTCATTTTTTATTCTAGCCTAATCTTTGGTAGGTTGGTTTATATTTTATTTCTGTCAACTCATATCGGAATGAGCTTGCTGGTTTAGGTGGTAAGGTGTTAGCTTGCCTTAGGGTCTTGTGTTTCAACCCTCGTGTGAATGATGTTATTTTTACTTCTATGTGTGTGTGCCGATTCTGTAGTAGAAGTTCGATGGGATTGGAAGTTTGTGGTTAATGGGTCGGTTTAGTGGTATTCAATTGTTAGTGGGGTGTTAGGATATTCTTCCTTTTTTATTTTTATTTTTATTTTTATTTTTCTCTCTCTGCTCAAATTTTTTTTGACATCAGTTTCTTCTCTTTCCCTCTTTTTCTCTGTATTTTTCTTTCTGCTTTGTCTTTTCTCTCTATTCTGATAAACATATGAATTATTCTATTCATTAGGGGTTCGATAATTTGGTTGTTCTTCACTCGTTTGGGTAAGTGTAAGTTTGTTTGGTTTGGTTTTTCTTTCTGCTTGAATTAGTGTTTAGGTGTGAAGTTAGGGAAGTTAATTTTTTATGAATGTTTTGCGTAGGAGAAGATGGTGAAAATGTGGATTTTTCTCCAACGACCTAAACCATGATAGTAGTTGTTTTTGTTAGCAGTAAGTTTGTGTGCGCTACTCAGATTTGTGTTGTCGAGTTATTAATTAGTTATTTAACAGGTGTTTGGGATACTTTTTCTAGGTTTCGAACGTCTCAGATTGCTCTCACATCAGGAACGAGCCAACTATGTAACGGAATGCAAGAAAATGTTGATCAGCTACAGCTAAAAAATTGGCCTATCGACGCCAGATAGGCGTGCGCCCGGCCGTGTGGTAGGCAATGTTACGGGTGTGTGTGGCCATATGGGTCACAAGAGCTGGGCCGATTTGGATGTGTGGGCCCACATATGCATGCCACATTGGCGTGTAGGCCTAAAATTTAAAATTTTTCCTAGGGTCACACACATCGTTCTGATCAACTGTAGGCCTTCTGTAGGGTCGGTAAGGGCAAAACAAACCCTAAAGCATGAAATCTACTGCTCTTTTAGTTTGGTTTGAGTATGGTGAAATATAACATGTATTGTATGATTGTTATGTGTAAACATGTGTATGGGGTGAGATATGTATATGTGGAGGAAGTATTCTTTGAGGCGACATTTCGCCAATAAACTGGCAGCATAGCTACAACTTATTCTGACAAGTGCCGTGCGGACACTATGTGGTGTGTAGGGCTGGGTGGGTGTTTTATACCCCATGTGGAGTGTTGGGATGGTCGGAGTTGGTGTGTAGAGGATGGGGGTAAGACTTTGCATATCTACATGATTCTCAGATAATCTGATTCTGTTAAGGACTTATGCCTGTATCTGTTTGGTTATGCGAGAAATTTGAGTATATATGAATGTATGTTTCCATTGAGTTACACACTGAGTTTTTGAAAACTCACATCTATTTGTCTATTCTGTTTAGGTAATCCTCAGGCATAGGTGGGTCGGTGCGATGGAGGCTCAGTGGTTACTACTAGTCCATGAACTATTTTTACTTAATAGTTTATTAAATTTTATGGTTTCTCTTGAGAGTTTTGTAAGTATGGGACTCTCGAGACTTTTGGTTTTCTTATGGTTTTATTCTTGATTTTTGGGTTTGGATTTCTTTTGATTTTTGTCTTGCGACGTTTGACAAAACAATTTACGAAAATAACAATTTTATGTAAACAAACTCTTTTGAGATTACAAACTCGGTTTTCAAAATATAATGACTTTTAAACTTCCATTGCAAATTTTCGTTTCACTTAAAAGGAAAAAAAAATTGATGGTTTCATTACAGAGTATAATAATATATTTTCCTAAAATGTGGACTATTTTAGTATTAAATTATACGAGGTTTTTAACATGATAAGATTGCATTCGAAACCATTCTTCGTAACATTCTCAGATTCAGCCATAACATCTAGGTCCGGTTTAAGGTGTTACAAGCTAAAAATTGGGTCTTTAATGGTGAATTTTTGTTTTATGGATAAAAATGTGGTTTCAAAGTATTTTTCAAATACTTTTAACATGATTAGAAGGTTTCTTACTTTACTTTGACATTTCGTTAAAGAATTCTTGTGTTTTAATGAATTTTTAAAAATAGCCATAAAACATGTCTCAAAAGTCGATACTATGAACTGAGTATTTTATTTTAGTTTAAAGGTTGGGAATTAGTCGCAGATGTATTATAAGATAAATGGAATTGGTTTTAGGCAAAAATATTAAGTATAGACTGAGATATTCAAATTTAAAGTTCGTTATGTTATAAGTTTCAATTACATGAGAACATAGCTTAGGCTTATGTTTTTTTTTTTTATTGCTTCTGGTGAGTTCTTAGTTGATTATTGAATGCATTGTTGTGTGAATTGTTTTGTTGAAGTTTTGAGTTCGATAAGACCTTCTAAGAGTAGAGATAAAGGCAAGGCATAGCTAGTTTGAGCTTTCGGCTTTTCGGCGAAAGTGTAATTGGTGAGTGTTTAGAATAATTACTTGTGGAAATAATTCAATGCATTATTTAGGAATTTAGTAGTAGCTTGTGGACATGATAAGATTGGATTCGAAACCATTCTTCGTAACATTCCCAAATTCGTCCATAACATTTAGGCCGGGTTTGGGTGTTACATTTAGTAGTATTAGAGCCAAGTTAAAAAAATCGGGCAGTGAATTTTGGGTTCAAAATTGTATTTGTAAAAAAAAATTGGTGTAAAGTATGTGGTACAGCGAGTCTCTGGCGCCGGTCCTATAAGTATTTTTAAAACTTAGAAATATTGTAGTTAGAAAACTCTGAATTGTCTAAAACTATACTGAGTTAGTTAGGACTGAAACTTTTGGAAAATTTTTGAAACTTCTGATAAATACTTGAAGCATAATTTATTTGCTAATAAACATTAAAACTGATGCATAAAAATTACGTAATTCAGATAAAAATTTGAAAACGATGAGTGTTCGTGGAATGCGTGGTCGTGGTACTTGTAGGCGTTGTAGGAGTCGCAGAGGGACTCGAGCTGAGTCTTCCTCGTTTGGTAGTTTGCCAAATTTGGATACGAAGGAGGTTTCGACTAGAGCTACTGTTGAGACCAGGTCTCAAAACTGCTCGGCTAGGGACGATGTACTGTCCCAAGCCATGCTGAGGGTGTTAGGGAGGGTTGTTGGACCCCATTCTGGATCTTGGGGCCGTGGGTCAGTAACTGAACCACTTCGGTCTAATGGTATTAAACTATTTAGGGACATCATTAGAGTCGCCCCGACTATGGCCGAATAATGGTTAGAGGCTATAGAAAGGATAATGAATGATATTAACTGCACTATTGAGCAAAAATTGAAGAGTGCAGTTTTTTTGCTTCGTAACGAGGCATACCAGCGGTGGTTATCGATTAAGGAGGGTACTTAGCCGTATCAGATTAGTTGGGAGTATTTTAAGACAGCATTCCAAGGGAAGTATGTGGGAGCGAGTTATGTGGATGCTCGCAGGCATGAGTTCATGAATCTCACTCAGGAAGATAAGACAGTGGCCGAGTATGAGGCTGAATTTCTGAGATTGTGCCGTTACGCTTGAGGGATGGTGACATCTAAATACAAAAAGTGTGTGCATTTTGAGGATATTCTGAGGGACAGTCTAAAGGTTCTGATAGCTCCGCAGAGGGAGCGAGAGTTCGACGTTCTGGTGGATAAGGTTAAGATCACCGAAGAGGTTAAGTGCATTGAGTGCCAGGATAAGGACTGAAAAAGGGTAAGAATAATAGGGATTTGGAGCCCTCTAGTTCTACTCAGAAGCCTAAGAAATGGACCTTTTATCACCTTTGTTTACAGGGTCAAGTAGTTAACCCCATGCCAAAAATTGCATGGTCTTGCCGTCCACATGGATAATTTGTGCATGGCCATCTTTTATTTATTTAAATCATGTCTCCAATGGACCTCCTACATAGTGAAAAGTACATACATTAATAAATTAACATGAATTAATATAAAATATGAGTGAAAATCATGTAATTAAGCATAATTTCACGTACTTTCTAAATTTATGTCTAAAATTACTTATTAAGTAAAATTTACCTATTTCAATAATAATTACTCAAGTTAAACACAATAATTAAGGAAAATTCACCTATTTTTTCAACACACGACCGTGTGTCCCACACAAGTTGGTGACATGGGTGTGTGACCAGTGGAAAGAAGGAGCCTTTGGAGCCACACAATTCTCGAATATCAGACAGTCATATGTCACACATGGGCTATTGACACGACCGTGTGACCACTAGAGAAAAAGGTCATTTTTAAACCACACGTTCACACAGAGTTACATGGGCTAGGCTGTAACACCCCAAACCTGGCCTAGACATTATAGTCGAATCTAGCGTGTCACATCGAAGTGTCTTTCAAAAATTGGACTTGTTGGTAAAAATTCACTTCTAGGTTATTGTTATAAAAGGTTGATCTAAAATCGCGGAAGCGTTTGAAAAATCTAATGTTTAGATTTCGTGTCTTTGAAAATAGTAATTATTTTGAGAATTTGTCTTCTCCTAAACTAGCAGTTTAAAATAAGTAAGCAAAAGCCCAGTTAAAAATTTAAACAAACATAAA
>CM025251.1:24771159-24786129 GCA_013677275.1 Gossypium schwendimanii
AAATAAAAACATCATACTTATAATGTCGATTAAATTAATTAAATTAATTAAATTAAATTAAATTAATCTCTTATTAACTGAATGATTGGGTTAAATCAATTGGATATAATCAAAGCCTCTTACCATCATAATCTAACCCCAGGCTAAATTAGCCTTAAAGGCCAAGTTTTTTTAATTAAGTCTTTAGGCCGATTTTTTTTTATTTAGGGAAATAGGTCGATTTTAAGAGAGAGAAATGGAAAACGTGTCCAGCCGGCCGCGCTTTCTACACCCTAAATGGTAAAAAGCCAACGACTTTTTCAATGTTGGCACTGTAACAGTAAAAAAGATTAAGGGGGCCAACAATCACTATTTCTTAACCTATAATACCCCCCAAATTTCATTTCTTTCATTCATATCCTTCTTTCAATTCTCTATATCTTTTTATTCTAAATTGATCGATATTCTTATTTAAAAATTTATTTTTAAGTACCTCATATTTTATTTGTTCTAATTAATTTCTCATGATTGGCCACCTCTATAATTCATTTCGACGACGACCATATTTTTGCCGCCCAAGTAGTATGGTAAGATGAAATTTTAAATTTTGTTATTTTCAATTATGCTAAATTTAATTACTTTTTTTAGTAATTTGAAATAATTTATTTTATGTTATAAATAGGTGGACGATTGTGTTTTGAAGGGGTTCATACTAATATGGAAAAGCCTTTGATCCCTCAAATTCATGGCTACTTGCAAGAGGTTGGATTCAACATACGTCTCGCAAACTCATGGGTTGCAAACTTGATCCTACACTAATTAGCATGTTGGTGGAATGATGAAGTCTCTAAACACACACTTTCCACCTTACATGCGAGGAGTGTACAATTAACCCTATTATTTTCACAAGCACCACACTATGCACCATTGTCGCACGTGGCCAATTCTTCTATTCCTGTAGGTACATATTTTGGGGCACTGACATCCCTCGCATTCTTCACCCTCATGACGATGTAGATGCCAACCCAGATGTTCATCTAGATGTCAGCCCATGCATCGCCAAATATTTGGAAAATAGTGCAATTTTGAACCATTAGGACTACGCTGTCGGAGTGGCTCAGGGTCTGACTCCTCCTCGTCAACTGCATCTGCTACCCCTTTTTCCTCAACTAAATCGTCTTCCTCGGCCACCCTTTTTTCCTTACCTATACATTTTTTTGTGGGCTACCCCTTCATTGTCACTTTCAAGGAAGGAGTTGGACGTACACTCGCTGGTCCTCCTCGAAATGAGTAGAACATCAGTTCTATTGTAACCTATGTGCTCGCCAAAAAATATACTGGTTTGATGTCTAAAGTATGTTGATGATCCCCCCGTATAACTGTTTCCGCTCCAGGACATCGACCTAGTGCTAAAGTTGGAATCGAATGCACTAATTGAATGTCGAGCCCGAGAGTCCAGATTTTAGTTATGCTCAAACCCCAACCGGTATTGGACACCAAAGTTTAAATTCGTGCCGAAGACCAATAAGCGTTTGTCCATAGATGTTTCAAGAACATCGTAGTAGCCTCTTTGTAACAGGCCAGTAAACCCATCGTACAACTGTGTAGTAGGACTTTCTACTTCAACTTTGGTTCCCATATTTGCCACAACAGTGGTTGAAGATGGGCCAGATCCATCAGCCTCGGTAAACTTGACGTATAACTCTATTACAACATTTTTGCTTGAGTAATACGATAATATAACCACTTCGAGATGGGCATTGCCAGTCACATTGAATAGCTCATACCTATAGGGGTCAATGGAGGCAAGATATCTTCATTTCAATTTTGAAATTCTTCCCCGAGTCGATCCTCCAACTTTCCTCTTGATTTTGGTCTGTAGCTCACGCAATTGAATGGTAGGATTGAACACCAATTCCACGGACTTCACTCTTACAAACACCACCCCGACCTTTGTACTATAGATTTGACCATCATAGTAAATAATGAATTTCCATCGTTGACTCATTTCAATATCGGTCATGAATTGGATTAAAAAAAGTAAAAAATAAGTAGAGGAATGTCCAAAGAAGTACACAACTATCGCAACACAACTATTTGATGTTTGATATTAATTTCATGCTTGTCTAAGTTATGAAAAATTTGTCCCTTTTATAAGAAAATAACATAGGGAGTATTCAAAACGTGCTTCAAAATTTGTTTATGAATGCACACATTCATTGAATTTTGTATGATACAAGTGCATTGGAGTATTCAAAACGCATTTAGTAGTCATATAAATTTCAGCCCACCGATGCTCCCCAGGTATTCTATGCCTTATAACATGCTCCCTAAGTATTTTGCAGAAGTTACTTTAATGTACAACAGGAAATAAAAATGTTAAAGAAATCATGACCAGCTCGGGGAGCTTTCATGGCCAGTTTGGCACTCTTTCCTACCATGTCAGTAGGAAAGCTCCCCGAGGTGGGCATGCTTTCTCTAACATTTTTTTTTGCCAAACATTAAAAGTTCCTAACGCTTCGTATTTTTCAGCCACTTTAACCACATTTTGAATATATTCATCGACTTGTGCAAGGTATTTGTCCTTCACACACTAAGCTTCATCGTCCGTCAAATATCTTCTCCCCTCTCCATTCCTCCTCTATAAAATATTTTCTTAATGTTCAAGGTATTCTTGAGTTGTCAATGATGCGATATCGCCCCGAGACGTAAACATTTCATATATCCTGCTGAGATGAGACCATTACCTTCAAAACCTATCTTGAGGAAGTCGAGTTCCAGGGTGATTTTGCTTTATGTGTGAAGGACTACGTGGAGGTCTTAGTTGATGGCCATTATGCGATAATTGATTGGGGTATAACCGAGGAGCCAGTTGACGGTCGTTATACAGCCACAAGTTCAATCTCTTTGGATATCAGAAAATGATGCCCTATAAATACCATACATAAGTCTAAGGGCATAATCATACGAAAAAACTCGAGGGTTTCCCGTTATAATAGGTGTAATTTTTTCTCCGTTTCCAAGCAATCGGTACCTTTAACATTCCTTCTTATTTGAAGGTCGGGACCGTTGTGGACGCAAGAGGACTTTTAAGCGGCCAGCGACTGTTGCAGTGCAATAAAGGTGATGCTCTGTTTAGGGCGATAATGGTTGTCATTATTAAACAACCCATTAATAACTACAACCATTGTTGCGCTGACCTGAGTTTGACATCTACTGTACCAAAACATCCTCTCTCCACTTGAGAGCCCTCTTGTTTCCACCTCAGTGTCAACCTTCAGATAAGAATGAAAGATTAAAGATATGATTTACTTGGAAGTAGAGAAAAAAAATACATTGATTACATTGGAAGCCCCTAGAGTTTTTTCATATGATTATGTCCTCAATCTTATATATAGTATAAAAAGGGCATCATTTGTGGGCATCCAAAAAGCTTGAAATCCTGACCACGCAATGACTATCACTTGCCCCCCGTCTATACCCAAACCCCTAGCCACATCACAGCCGCCAACTGGAACCTTCACTTAGACTTTGGCCCCTGATCGTATCAAAGCATTATTACCCCGAAACCTGATTTCCCCACAATTGGTTTCTGAGGTGATGATCCTATCCCACCATGACATATGGAATATATGTGCTTTGAGGGGCATTACCACATTCCCGACCCTTCAAATCTACCTATGAACTTCTGTGATTTCAATCAAAAACCCTAAACCCTTTCAAAAAAACCCTAAAACCTAAATCTCAAAGCCCTAACCTTAAGAAAATTATAAACCCTAACCCTAGGAAAGAGAAAAGGACAGCGCGTCCAGCTAGCCGTGCTTTCCTACCACATATGCAGAAAGCGTGCTTAACTGAACGCGCTTTTCATTTCTCTATCCTAAAATTAACCTATTTACCTAAATAAATAAATAAAAACCAACCTAGAAGCCTAATTAAGAAGTAACTGCCTTTACATCTAATTTATCCCTATGCCAATATGTAAATGGATCCATTTTGCTTTGTTTCGACTTTCATGAAATATTTTACCATGACAAATTTTAAGAAAGCAAATTAATTTTTCGTTATTCCAATTGATCAAACTACTTTGTACGAAACAAGCAAAAAATTATGATGAAAGGAAAATTTAAAAAAAGAAATTATTTAAGATATTAACAATAACAAGAATTAAAAATGGGAAATAATGATAGACGTGACTTGGACTTGATTAAGACTCGTGGCCGCAAGCAACGGTCTAATTCTCTCTCCCATCCTTCATCTTGTCTTCCTCTTCTCGCCCCATCGCCCTTCCTTCCATTCCCCCTCTCTCTTTTTCTGTTCTTTTATTCTCTGAAAAATAAAGGGGAGAGAGAGAGCGAGAGCGCTAACTTATATCTATATATCTATAAAAATATATTATGAATAATAGGTTGTCGTCAGGAAAACGTTCAGGCAATTCAATGAAGAGGACGACAAGCGTGACAGGGCTGTCCATGGATGTCCGAGGCCCAATTATATCCAATGGTTCTCCCTCTAGACTAAGCCCTTTGCCTGAATTCACAAAAGACAACTTTGTTTTTGATGAAAATTTCTTGTCCTTGTTGTCGCCAACAAGTGCAGATTCTCGAAGGTCACCTGTTGCTGAAACTGCTCCTTTCTTGCGCTTTTGTTGCCTTTGTAATCGCCGCTTAGCTCCTGCTCGTGACATTTATATGTATAGGTATATTCCTTTTCCCTTGTTTTAATTATTTTTTCAATCTTTTTCCTTGTTTTATGATAATAAGGCTTTTGAGAAATCAATTCTTATTGTTGGTTCTTGTTATTCTTTATTCAGCTTGTTATTAATACAACAATAATAAAAAATGCAGGGGGGATACAGCGTTTTGCAGTGAAAATTGCAGGGAACAGCAGATGAAGCTAGACGAAAGACAAAGAAGATTGAACATGGTAGCTGCAAAGAAGCAAGACCTCCATTCATCTTCAACCACCACGACATCCACCACCGCGGCTCCTCCTTCAACCGAGACTGTCGTTGCTGCTTGAAATTTCAACTTCATTTATTATCATCAGTTCATGATTCAGGTGGAGTAATCTCAATACATATATCATTAAAAAAGCGAGGGGCAGAATTCAAACCCACCTAACAAAACAAAACGTATATTTATTTATTTTATATTGTATATTTATTTATTTTAAAGCCACAATGTTTGAGTTTAATAATATAATATATCTTCATAATTATATTTTTTTCTTCTTAAAATTCATTATGATTTGCACGCTTCCACTATCCATTCAACTATTCAAATATGAATAAAGATGGTATAAGAATTTGATTCCACGAAATATTTATTTTTTTTGAATGATAAATTAAATTTTTTGTCCTAATTTTTAGTATTTTATAAGAAAAAATTGTATGAAACTGTGATTTCACTCATTCTTATATAAATAAAAATTTTCTTTCTGGTTTTTAATATTTTTAGTTGAATTTGAATTTTTTCAAGAGGAAAAGGCTGAAAATCAGGAGAAAAAATATGATTTATTATTCTCCTATTGAAAAGGGATAGAGATGACGTAGAATCACAGTTTCATATAATATCTTCCTTTAAATCCAACTAAAATTACTAAAAATTAAAAGGAAAAAATTTATTTGTCATTTTCCTATTGGAAAGGGATAAAAATGACGTGGAATCACAGTTTCATGCAATCAATTCTTTTCAAATATAATGTGATCAAACAAGTGGATCATAGTTATAAATCATAATTTCTTTTTCAGAATAATTTGTTTAAATTTTATAAAATAAATATTTCTATCTCGGTGTTAATAAATGGATCTAAAATTTTAAATCTAAAAAATTAAAAGGCTAAATTCTTGAAATGAATAATTATATATTCATATTTTAAAAGAGTATAAATATCATATTATAATTTTTTTTTTTCAAAAATGTGATATTACAGCTGAAACATTTATTACGTTGAAGAGTAAACGCCTAAGGTGTCCCTTAAAAGCAAAGAAGAAAAATGAAATCCCATCATTAGACCCAACTTAGCCATGAAATCTGCAGCATGATAGGCTTCTTCGTGAATTTGCTGCGGTTAAACTTCCAATTATATGGCCATTAATTCACTGATCCTTCTAGGCATTGCAAATCCTCAGACCTCTTCCAAATTTTCGTTGAACATCCACAAAACCGTAAGGTTATCACTGTCGACAGCTAACTTTCGGTAACCAAGCTACCATGCCAGTTACAGTCCAAACAGTGCCCATAATTGGACCTGAACCACTGAGTAAATTCCAATGTAACTATGAAAACCCTTTAGCCGAGCACTACTGTCATCTCGAAAAATTCCTCCAGCTGAGGCCCTTGCTGGAATTTCTTTCACCGCTCCATCCACGATGAGTTTTGTTCAATCCCCATGCAGTTTATTCCAACTCACGCTACTTGTACTGTGACTTGGTTTAGGGGTATCATAATTATGAATATTCTACATCTCACAAGTCCAAGGTAAGAGAGAAAAAATTGTTTTTGGAGTAATTTGGGATCAATCTTCCCCACATCGATTTGGCCATGGCACAATCACGGAGAACATGTAAAGTAGATTCAAGAGTCCCTCTACATATATGACATGTCCCATCACCTTTAAGGCCTTTCTTGCACCTCTCCTCAGCGATTTGATTATTATGAAAAAACAACCATAGATGCACTTTTTGAGCACCTTTAAACCTCCAAGCCACGAGCCACCAATGATCATGTCTAGCGTTCCAAGTACTATGTGTGAGTTGTTTGTGAGCGTTATCCATTGTGCATTGAACATTTGTGTCCCTTGCCAAATATACAAGTCTATATCTACATCATTACAAGGTGGAATAATAACAACGATAGCACCATATCTGGTAACTTATCCCTAAATGCCTCCCATATCTAATTACCCTAGTAGTCCCTATTAATTAATTGATGATCCAAGTAATAATTTTGCAAAGGCCTCAGTTCTTGTATCCAAACATCGTTCCAAAATTGCACTATATTACCATCACCGATTGATCAACAAATATCACGGAGATCCAACTAAACCTTTATAGTGACTTCCACACGAATGAGGATTTTGCTAATTCTATGGATAGTGGACAACCCTCTTCCAATTTATACTCGCTAGTTTAAGTAGGAATAAAGGGTTCTGGTCCTTGAGTCTACTTATTCCAAGACCACAATTTTATGCAGGATGACGATATTGTTCCCGATACACAAGTACCAATTTCCTCCTCTCACCAGTAACCCCCAAAATGTAGCATCTAGCAAAATTTTCTATTTCATTATAAACACTTGCAGGTATCATAGTAGGCCACATATATTAATTTGGGATGGAAAATAATATCAATTTCTCTAATGTTCTTCGACTCGCCATTAACAAAAGCTCCGCATCCTAATCGTTCGATTATGATCAAACTTCTTTAATAAAATTGTAGGTTTCTTTGGTGACTCTCTTCTGAAATAAATGAACACTGAGGTATTTTTCGATGCCAAAGACTTGTTGGAAACCTAGTTTAGAGCTAATTATTTTACAAAGCATAGCATCCACATCTTTAGGAAAGAATACCTAGGTCTTCTAGCCATTGATCTTATGCCTCAAGTAATAACTAGAATTAGAAAGAACAATCGACACCAGCTCCTCCTATTGTAAGTCTATTTTACTAAGTCATCTGTAAAATAAATGAGAAATAGGCTGACCATTTTTTGAAACCTGAATTTGTTGGAAACTATGGACATTACATATATAATACGGGTAATTACATGATATTATTTATTATCA
This sequence comes from Gossypium schwendimanii, assembly GCA_013677275.1. Taxonomy (NCBI): domain Eukaryota; kingdom Viridiplantae; phylum Streptophyta; class Magnoliopsida; order Malvales; family Malvaceae; genus Gossypium; species Gossypium schwendimanii. The sequence continues at coordinate 24,778,924 of CM025251.1, forward strand.
TAATAGGTTAGCCCAAATTAAAAGTGATCTAATTTGGTTATGGTTTATTGGGCTTTAAATATTAAATAAAGTATGGGTCAAATATGTGTAGATACTCTAGTAACTAATTTCTAATTGATGATGGGCTGATTAAAAATTAGGGCTAATGTTCCAAAGTTATATATATTAGGGTTATGTTTCTCAAATTACACACAAGCTAATTTTTCTAATATTGTAACACCCCTAACTTGTATCCGTCATCGAAATAGGATTACATGGCATTACTGTAAAACTGTAACATAAAAAAATTCATTTCCAAACATTTCATTAAGCATAGCAAATTCCCTTCATATACATGCATATCGTCCCTTAATCGATCCTTTAAGGCCTTAGAAACACTTTAGAAAAGATTCGGGACTAAATCGAAAACATTTGGAACATTGAGGAAAACTTAGAAAAATTAAAACTGCAGGGGTCACACGACCATGTGGCCAGGCCATGTGGCTCACACAGCTGAGACACATGCCCGTGTCTCAGGCCATGTAACAATCAAAGTAGGTACACACGGCCGTGTCCCAGCCCGTGTAAGTCTCAGAGTTGGGTCACACGGCCAAGCCACAGGCCCGTGTGCCAGGACGTGTTCTAGGTTGTGTAACTACCTAACTTGTAACCTTTAAAACCTGCAGGGGACATACGGCCGTGTTGCAAGGCCATGTGTCACACAAGGATGAGACACACGCTTGTGTCTTAGGTCGTGTAGTCAAGAAATTGGCCAAAATCAAGCCAATTCTTTCACCCACTCAAACATGTACCTACAAGCCATTTCCATCCTTGACCAAGGCATCAAAATATACCAAAACATGCATAAAATGACCAATTCAAATGACCAAATTCCATTAAACCAATATGTCATATGGACACCTCAATCACAATCAAACCAACATGCCTAAACATAAGTATATTTAATCACATTGCTACATTTCAAAACATACATTAATTGACCTATGCGATGTTAATAGAAACTTACCATTTGGACCATTACTCCCATGCATCAAAATCTCATAAGTGACACAAACCAAACATTTCTCAATGGTACCAAACAACCAACATATATACATATCATATTTCAATCATACGCATGTACTTCAAAACCTTTCCAAAGCATACCACAACTTGATCAGGTTGAGTTCAATTCATCACATACCACTTTAGCCATTCAAACATTTATTAACACATTGTCAAAATAACACACATCAACAAGGCATCAAAAGTACCAAGGTTACATTAACCAAAATGACATATACATGCCAAACTCATCAACTAAAATTCAACTAAACATCAACCATAAGTCCACCTATACATAACATTATAACCTTAACCAACATATCTATACTACCGATATAATCACTGGACAGTGTGATAGATCTCCTACGAGCTTCCAAACTACTTGAGCTTCTGATAATCTGTAAAGTAAGAGAAAGATAACTATGTAAACAATGAATGCTTAGTAAGTTTGTATAAACTTTAAACATAATATTCCATTTCAATAATGAACTTTATAAGCTAAATATAAACCTATACCAATGCCACAAGATTTATCAAATAATATAATCATCAACTTACAATTGAGTAAATCTATCAACATCACTTATACTTTTCATTCCTAACATGATAGGACTATAGAAGACATATTATACCATCATTAACCTTTAGATAAGACCATGAACCACTCCATTTACTTACTTTTCATTCCATTTACTTAACATAAGCTTAAATACATAGCACAAGTGAATTTCTCATACATAAATACGTCGTTTAACTCATCAATCCTTTCATATCATCATATTACATCTCAATTATGAACTTACCATTTCACTACCCTTTCTTACCAGTTTCATTTGCATGATACAAGATATAAGCATAAATATTAACCATAACCACAAGCTTGACATAAGCCTAATCAAGTTAGTGCATTTATGTATATAACTCTTTTGGGGTCAACCATATGATAAACCATTTCAAAAGAAAATACATCTTTTGATTCATACCACCTTTTCATGAACATAAGCATATTTTCATTTGGACACTTACTATTTCAATGTATATCATTAAGATTAAACATGATGTAATCCAATCATAAGCTTGGCACAAGCCTAAGCATCATCCACAACATATATTATTAGTGCCTCAACTCATTAATCACTTGAAATAACATAAAGTAAGTCATATAAATGAATAACATCATTTGAAATCATCAATTTCATGAACATAAACATACTTTCATTGAACTACCTTTTCATTCCTTTTCATAGATTCATGACATAAGTCATTTGAATACTTATTGATTCCTTCGTTTTTATACTCATTAAATCAAATGAAATAACATTGAATTCTAGAAAAATACTCATATAACCATTTAATTCTCTAAACACACCACAACATCACGATTTGATGTATTTATAGACATATAACGTATAGATAATTACACCAAGGCATTAACATTCATTATGAAACTATGTTAGTCAAACATTCAACTTGTATTCATACTTATGATACATACCTCACTTGAAACATGTTACCTGAATAGCAAATGATCGGAGAAGGCCATGGTGTCTTTCAATCATGGTCTTATTTATTCTCTTCTTGATGCCATAGTGTCTTTCAACCATGGTCTTATTCATTTTCTGTCATGTTGCCATAGTGTCTTTCAACCATGGTCTTATTTCTTTGATTCGTGATGCCATAACGTCTTTTGAACTATGGTCTTACTCGATAGAATCGTGATGCCATAATGTCTTTCAGTTATGCTCTTACTCTATAGAATCGTGATGCCATAACGTCTTTCAATCAAGGTCTTACTCGTTTCTGGTATGGTGTCATAGTGTCTTTCAACTATGGTATTATTTATTTTCTGGTATAGTGCCATAGTGTCATTCAACTATGGTCTTAATAATTTCCTTCAAGCCAATAGATTCAATTCATATATAAAAAATTAGATATAAAACAATCAAAACCACAATTAATTGATTTAATCAAGTTACGAACTTACTTGACTAAATTGCATAAAGGCCTAAGTACAAAGGCTATTTGGTAATTTTCTCTTCTCCTCGATTTTCCACTAGTTCTTGATCTAAATTAACAATTTCATTCAATTCATTAATTTAGACAGCAAAACCACTTCATTTTATGAAATTTAGCCCATTTTGACATTTTTACTAAATTACCCTCAACTTTTCATTTTTATTCAATTTAGTCCCTATGTCCTAATCATGAAAATAAAAGAATTTTATTGAAATTTCATACCATTTGGATGTTAATAGCATCCATTACAGCCCACATTTGTAACAATTACACACCAAGTCCTTGTATTTTTACTATTTCAACAATTTAGTCCCTAATCGATAATTTCATCAAAAATTACTTAACAAAATACTTATAAATAACAAATAATACTTTAAATTCATCATTTAACATCTAAAATCATAAATATTCATCAATGGAAACATTTAAAATCTTTAATAGTTTCAAAAACTAAGGTACGGGCTAGCTAGACCTAGTTGCAATGATCCCAAAAATCATAAAATTACTAAAAATGAAATGAAAATTCACTCACATGCAAAGGCTTGAGAAGTGGCTTAATGCTCAAAGTTTTTTTTTATTTATTTTATGTTTTTTATTACTTTAAAATTTTTAATTAATAAAAATAACACATACTTATCATAAAAACAACCATTCACTGACCATAATAATTCATCATGGTCTAATTGTCATATAAGTCCACCTACTTCCACTAAGTAATCCTTAAAACATTAAAATTCAATAGCTATTAGGTTTTATATTTTTTACAAATTAGTCATTTTTACTTAATTAAGCATGCAAACGTCAAAATTTATTAACAAAACTTTAATACAGCTTTAATAACACTCCATAAATATTTAAAAAACTATTTACGACTTTAATAACACTCCCGATACCTCATTTTCTAAAACACATTGACTTTAGGGTCATGCCACTTGAACCTAATTATTTTTCCATTTAACCAAAAATTATTAAATCAAATTTTTATTATCACACTATATATTACTCGTAAATATTAAATTATAATATTTATGGACTCATACATCAGATTTGTGGCCCCAAAACCATTGTTCTGAACCTTTAGAGAAATGGGCTGTTACAAATATCACATCTTTAGAAAAGAGAGAGCCACCTCTTCTTTATTACTTGTGTGCTAATTTGGAAGATCAAAACCCCAAGATTCGTAGGTATCAAGAAATCGATAAATCCAGGTATTCTTATGCATCTAGTTTTATTCTTGATTTATTCTTGATGATTTGGCATGATAGATCCTAATTTATGATTTATTAAGTTTTTTATCATATCTTAATTTACGATTCTAACAGAATTGGCTTTCATCTACCTTTCACAACTTCCTCAATAATAGTATGATCAAGTCTTTCCAGTCCTAATTTTAACAAGTAGAGAAACAATGGATCCTAATCCGACATTCCGTCTTGGTTGAAACTCCAAAATTAAAGATCAATTCTAAAGAATCTACATTGAAGTTTTAGGGATGCAATGCATGACAATACTAATCAAATAGAAGGAAATCCTGCATTAACCAAAGAGTATCTAGTATGTCCCAACGAATTCAATTCTCAAGGTCTACTTTTCTAACCATCCACTTAGATATATGTTTATAGATTTTCATCGTATGGGTTGTCTTCTGAGTAATCAAAATATTGTCATTAATTCTCTGACTAGTAATAAAATTGGATTGATTTGTAGCTATGAGAACTATCTTAATTTTCTAAGACTGTTAACAATAACTTTAGTGACTAATTTATATAACATTGAACACAAACTAATAGGCCTAAATAGTGCAATATTTTCCAAACAATCAATTTTCAAAATTAAAACAAGTATGTTTTGTTAAGGCTAGGTTAAGTTCTTCACCTCTGAAAATACCTTTAACCATGTAACAAATCAACACACTGACCACCTCTCATAGGTTTTGAAAAAACAAAGCATGAAATCTATCATTTTAGAGTATTTCAATAGAGACATGTCAAAAAAATGCTTTTTTATCTACTCAAAGCTAACACAATCCATGAGCATCTCCATATACGACTCATTTAATCTTGAAAATCACCCTCTAACTAGATACCTCCCAATGACATCCCTATCAGTTGAATAAATTTTCATAAAGAAGTTGATGGTTTACTTTAAGAATATTTTCATCAAAACACTAGTTCTCACCATCTAATCGCAAGACTTGAATATGGCTCCTTATTCATCTAGTCCTTGTTTGATTTTAAAAGTACTTAGTATTTTGGTCATGATCTAGCGCATCCTCCAATTCAGCTCTCAATTTGGAATCCAAGGCAACTAATATTTTAAAATAATCATTCTCTAAGACTCTCTGAATACCCTACAATCTAGCTTTGAGGGTTTTCTCTTTTTTTTCTCTTGAAACAAATTTCCATAGATCTTGCGATTTCACTCATTGATAATGTTATATATTGAGGGACAAAAAGCATTTTTTTGATAAAAAAAATTCTTAAACTAGTAGCTTTTTGAGGAAAAAAGAATACTTTTCCTAAGTTAAAAAGTGGTCCAAAAGCACCTTTTTCTAAAGCTAAAAATTTTAGCTTATCCCCAAAAGTGTTTTTTTTTCTAAACACACTTTTGAGAAGTAATGCTAAATTAGGCCTTAATGTGAGAAAGTGAAAACAAGAGAAAGAGATTGCTAGAGTGGGCTCTAGCAAAAGAAAAGATCGGAAGGTAGTAGAGTGAAAGCTATTAGAAAAATCATTAATCTATTTTGTTAATTTGAAAAGTTTTTTCTTATAGAACTTACTATATTTCCTTTTGTGTGTTTTAATATGCATTTTAAATTTGTTAAATGTGCTCAACATCATGTGAAATATGTTTCATGAAAATTTTTAATATGATATGATTACTATTGAATTGATGATTATATAGCTAAGCGTAATGCATATAATTATAATGTGATAAATACGATTGAATTATGAGTATATGAGTTATGTATGATATAAAAGCAAAAATTTATGAATTTTGTTATGATAACATATGAAAATGAAAAATATGATAAAGACTTTATAAAAAGGAATATTTGGTCATACGAGGTCTAATGACCTCCCCTTTGGTTATTGTTTTGAATTGATATGTTTTCCCTTGTATCAATATGGATAAGGAAAATTATAGATTTCTACTTAAATTGATTTTAGCTTACATAAATTTAGTAGAAAAGTTAGAATATGATTGACTTGCCAATTAGACTCTCATGTGCATATTTTATCGAAGCTTTGTATTGATGCTATGCGAGGTTCTAGAATTATGTGATTTTACCTAGAGTTTTGATGTGTTACCCTTTGGTCGGGCATGTTATGTAGACCATTGGGCATACACTACCTCTTTGGAGGCCCTCATTATATATCTAGAGTTCTATTGCCTTTAAGCATATCACTTCGATACTCATTTCATGCATGTGGAATTTCCTAAACTGTTCGAGTCTTGCTTTACTAAAATTACGGTGGGCATTAATCCAAAAATTGATAAAAAAAATTTAATAACGAAATCAAAGTATGATTATAAAGTATATGTCTTTAATGACTTTTGTAAATTTGCCTTTACTTTAGAGTTGGAAGATACAAATCTTGAAGATGTGTTTCAGCTTTAGTGGTTATGTGTTCTAGGAGTGTTTGGGAGGTCACAAGTTCAAGCCAGGACTTAGGAAAATTTTAGCATTTTTATGAATAAGCCCTATCTTTGGTCAGTAGGCTTTTAAGTAAAAGTTGGCAAATAATTAATAGAATGGGCTTACTGGTCTGGTGGATAAGTGGAGTGTTGGTTTGAGGGAGGTCATGGGTTCAAATCTTTGGGATGACAAAGTTTGTATTTTTGCTCCTAATTTTGACAAGAATTGTGCTAGGCTGGGTTTCTGTGTAACACCCCGAATTTTAGGCCTAGAAGAAATAGGTTTTGAACAAGGGAACAGTTAGAAGACTATACATAAATATTTAGTTGTGTAAGGAACTAACATAAATGAATGTCTATTTCAGTGGTTAAATGATTTAGGAGTGTTTGGAACTGTCTGAGAAGTCTGGGGTTCAAGCTTTGGCTTATGAAATTTTTTTATTTTAAGTGAATAAAATCCTTGGATCTAGATAGTAGGTTCTTAAATTATTGTGGTTAAAATATGAT
>CM025251.1:24795121-24807372 GCA_013677275.1 Gossypium schwendimanii
AATTAAATGAAATGGAAATGAAGTATTGAATTGCATGAGTATGTATTGGGTCTCAGAAGCCCTATTTGTTAAAAATAGAGTATTTTGAAGTTATAACGTGAAGATTTATAAAGACATGTTAAAATTTTGAAGAGTTTAAATTTGAATGAAATTTTATAACTCGGTTTAACCTGTTTATAAGTGTATGTGTTCTGGTAATGCCTCGTACCCTATTTCGGTGTCGAACAACGGTAAGGGGTGTTACAATATTATGCTATATCAGAATCTCATAACTCAAATTAGCATTGGCTTAGATTTAGAATAAAATTTGAAGATGATACAATACCCATTACTCATTATACTTACAAATCATCATAACAGATGCCCTTCCTATTGTATAGGCAAACATCAACTTTTCACGGAGAGCCCTTAAGACTTTATTCAACTCTTATTCTAGAGTATATCAATACCTTGTCTTAGTTATACTTGTTACAAAACTACTATAACTTATATTTTAACATTGATACAAACATTCAGATTCATGACTTACCAGATATTCCTAACAGTTCATGCCACATAGATTAGCAGAATACATCATATTGGTTATCAAATAGAGCATACCACTAAGGAGATCCTTTCATAATTCACCACAAAGGCTTTTCTTTAATGGTGTGTTTACGATATGTATTTTCCTAAACTCACATTACGTGAGGTTTGGCCATCATCATTCGAGAACACGCAGGGAACCCCATTAGGTAATAACTATCCTTTAGTTCCTTTCAGAGAGAGCCATGGCCATGGAATTTCCATTTCAGAGTTCGTGTTTAAAGTCTTGATGAACACCTTTTGGCAACTTCAAGAGAATAGACATAGACCCACTTTACAAACTCTTCATGTACTGACGTCTTAGACTCACTTTGCAGACCCTTCAGGCACTTACTATATACATTCCAAGCATGCATACATAAACATACTTTAGCATCATATTATTTATATAGCATTCATCATATACTTGAACCTATCAATTTCCATATCAAATATACATACTATTCTCGACAAACAATCATGCATTCATAGATATCCTTTGGTAATTACTCATATAGCTATATATATAACATACCATACCTTTCATGTTTTCAATTTCATATTTTAGTTAGTATCCTATGGATCTCTTTGTATGAACAGTGCACATGCAATAGTCAACATAGAGACTCATCGGACAACCACAGATAACAACTTGATCTCTAGATTCAAACATCCGTCAAGACTTCAACAACACCTACTTATAAGACATAGGAGCACCATTAAAACTCATTCGCAAAACTTTTACCATCTTCTAAATCCTAGATAACCTCCATGGAAAGCCTTACTTCTCCATGCGAATCGTAGATATCTTTTAGATGTCAACATGCAAGACTATTATACTTACCTACAATATGAAAAACCTTCTTCATGAACCCAGATCCTAAGTTTTAGCTTAACAAGAGAGATCTATTCTCAACTCTAAGGAAAATCAACCATATCATTTTTAATGGAAGAAGGAAGAAAAACCCTCTTCTCTTCAAACCCAAGTCAATATGTTTATATTTAAAACCCATGTTCTCATAGTGGAACTTGACTTTGTCACAATCATTTCAAGCTGCCCTATAAATGGTTTACAACTGTGGTGAAACGTACACAAGATTCCAACATTCTTATATACTTGTTCATCCCTACATTTCATTTCTAACCAGCTCATTTGAATGTAATTAGCATAATAGCTAAACAAACTTGGCGCAGAATACCTTTGGCGACAACCCAAGATACCTAAAAATCCTCAACTTTCTTACTCATCTCCTTTTCTTAACGATTCAACACATGTTGGGAGCAATCCTTACAATATTGTAATGTCTACTATATGCCCGATATATATGCCAAAAGTATCAATTGGGCAGGTAGTACTACGCCCCTCAAATTACTTTTGATTAACTTGCTAAACTCAAAACCCACCGAAACTGGGTGTTACAATTGTTCTCACTTAGAAAATTTCATCCTCAAAATTAATATAGTCTTGGCAAAGTCTCTTTAACTAAATAAAAAATAATCCACCCATTCGATGTACCATGAGGAGCCCATACTTATTCAAATTCTAGCAAGTTAGCCCAGTTGTCGAAACCAAAATTTAGCGGTTACACAAAAATTTTCAAATTTTCACTACTTACCTCGTGAAAGATGTCACCCTCATATTGGAGAACTTAAATAGTCAACTCAAACTTAACTTCTCACACACGATTACCTTTATCCATATCCATCATTTGAACACCCTTTCGTCTCTTGATGGCAACATTTGAACCCTAATTTCTATTTGCTCAACTCATTCTCTACTCTCTTCATCTTTGTCTTACTCAATGGTACTAATCATTCTTCCTTTCTCTTCTTCTCTTTCCTACCTTTTATCACAAAATGGTTCAAATCACTACCCAAGGAAAGGGCTAAAGAAATACCAAATGAAACATTACTCCAACCAGTCCCATTCCATGTGGACCCTAAGGTCCCGAAAATACCCTACTGAGTGTAAGGTCTTTGTCGATCATTTGTAGCACCACCGAGGGTGATATAGATCGATATTTAGGAGTCCAAGGTATATTAAACCGAAACTTTGCTTACACTTTCTAGCAGCCCGAGTGATGCCATTTAAGTGATAATACCATAGGTTTTTTTTCAATTGATTCTATTAGAGGCCGAATTCCATTTACCATTGAATCATTTTTTCTATGTTATTTTAAATGACTGGTAGTTATTAGCTTTATCCTGGTGGACTCTAGTGGCTTACTATATCGACTATTCTATGCATAATGAACCACATTTGCTGGGGCTTTTTCAGAAGTTCTATCAATTGACGGTGATTAGACAAGGCATTTTCTACTGGCAATGCCCATTTCAGTGCACGTTCAGGTGTGAGCCTATTATCCAGAATAATTGTAACACCCCTAACCTGTCTCCTTCATCGAATTTGGGTTATAGAGCATTACCGATTAATAAAAAAACACTTATCATTGTAACATAAAATAAATTAAACTTATTATAAATCAATCAATCATATGCATTTTATCCCTAAATCGAGCCTTCGAGGCCGTAAAAATAGTCTAAAAGTAGTTCAGGACTAAGTCAAAACAAAATAGAAGTTTTAAGAAAAAGATGAAAAATGTGAAAATAAGGGTCACCCGGCTGTGTGGCCAGGTTGTGTGACATAGCTCCGGCCATGTAACATGTGAACAAAGGGACACACGGACATGTCCTAGCCTGTGTCTTCACCTGTGTAACTCACTGAGTAAGGTCACACGACCATGTAACTCTCTGAGATGCCACACACGACCGTGTAACTCACTGACTTGAAACACTATTCAAATGAAACACAGTTAGGTCGTCAGACACATGGCCGTGTGGCAGCCCATGTCCCAGGCCGTGTGAACCCAAACTTTGACCTAAAATCAAGCCATTTCAAGTCCAATTCATACCTAACAATTCATACAATTTGGGCACACATTCAAGGGATTTGAACATCATTCAAATAGACATAAACATGCCATTTCAAACACCCTAATCCATCTAACCAATATGTCATTCAAAGGCACCACAAATATACCAAAATGTCACTTACCAAATCAAGTCAATATTGCCATTTTCCAAGCATGAAAACCAAGTTCATTTAATCACTACATGTTACCACAAATGACCATTTACAAACCATTACATACATACCAGAAGGACCTTATATGCAAGTACTTAAAAGTAACTAATATGACATAACTTGATAAGGAATTAAAGTTCACCAAATCAACCATAACTTTAAAAGCTTAGACATGCCAAAGCATCCATTACAGATATCTTATACATGTCATTATTAACATTGGCCAAAGTACTCAGAAACTAGTGAAATGGTTGCTGGATAGTGAGATAGGTCTCCGATGAGCTTCCAACCTATTGAGCTTCTGATAATCTATAAATTAAAGGAATTTAACTACGTAAGCAACGAGTTCTTAGTAAGCTCGTATAAACTTAAACATAACTTACCATTTCATTTATACAATTTATAGATTAATCATAAATCATTACAAATGCCATAAGCTTAGTATAAGCCTATACAACATCATCAAACTCACAAGTTAGAACACTTGTCCATGATACAAATGAATTCAACCATAAGATAAGTAGATTTCCATATATAAACACATCATTATTTTTATCATAAGATCATGATTCATTCCATTTGTATGCTTACCATTTCATTTCCTTTTCTTACCCATTGAACCATCTAGAATTACATCAGATACTCGAGAATACTTACACACATAGTGTGACTTTCCATATAACCACAACCTTTCCTTTACATCAATATTCACACAAGCTATCAAATGGGCCTACTCACACGAGATGTGGGTCAGAATATAAGCTACATGATACTACTCACACCAGCTGTGGAGAATCCGTAACAAATGTAGGACCTCAGCCATCGGTACGGCATTCAAAACTAGCACCCAAAACATGAAATCCCTAATGACATGTCATTTGTTTCCTAAGAATTCTTAGGGTTCAAATGAGATTCGTTATACGTCAATTCATCATAGCCTTAATACATTTATATCCAAATTCATTTATATTACAACAACCTGGTAAATAGTCAATTTAATTAACATTACAATGATCATAATTCATACGAACTTACCTCGATAACTAGGGTTGTAGAAGTGGAATTCAAACTAATCCGAAGATTTAGATTTTTCCTCGATTTAAGTCCAATTATGGTTTATCTTGATCTAAATAGATAATTTCAATCAATTAAATACTTCTAGCATTCAATTTAATCCATAGTTCATATTTATGAAAAATTATAAAATTACCTCTAATACTTTGACTTTTCACAATTTAGTCTTTAAGCTCATAACTTAAATATAACTCATTTTAGCCTAAATCCAACTTAACTAGTGCTACAAGGGACCTTGAAACAATCCCTCATTACCAACATTTCACAACAAAACCCTTCAATTTATGCTTTTAACAATTTAATCACTATTTCCAAAATTGAACAAAAATCTGTTAACATAACATGTTTATTTTGCAACAAAGATTAATAATATATCAACTAACATAAAAAAACATTCAAAAACATTCATGGAAAGTCCCTCAACCTTTAACAATTTTACAAATTGACCCACGAGCTAGCTAGATTAAGCTAAAATGAACTCAAAAACATAAAAATCATTAAAAATAGGGCTTAAACTCACTTACATGAATATGAAAATATCAACCGAACCTTCAAACCCTAAAATGGCTATTCTCTTTTCAATTTTTGATGGTGAAGACAACTAAAGAAGATGGTATCATTTTTGTGTTATTTTAGTTTTGGTTTTATTTATTCAATTACAATTTTAACCTTTAAAAACTATCAAAATTTCAATAAACACTTGTCCATGCACATCCACTAACACTTTAAATGGTACATTTACCATTCAAGTCCATTAACTTTCTTTTCCATAACCATTTAGCCCTTTTAGCCAATAGAATTCAACCTTTACACCTTTTACGATTTAGTCATTTTCACCTAATTAGCCATTTTAAACATCAAAATTTCTTAATAAAATTTTAATACGACCATAATACAATCCCATAGACATTAAATAAATCTTAAAATAATAATTCACTTATTGGAATCGTGGTCTCAAAACCACTATTTTTGACACCACTAAAAACGGGCTGTTACAATAGTATCTCTACCCTTCATCAACAAAAAGACAAATACATAAGAGTTATTTGTAAACTTGAGCCTAGTTTTGGTTTTCCAACAAGATGATCCCTTCCCAAGAAGAGTACTTTCACATTGTGTCAACTATTGGATTCTGAGCTTGTTGATATACAATATAAACGGTTGAATAAGGGGTGCATACTTAACTTGGTTTAACTCATTTTAGTTAGAAACGTATTCCAATACCATCTTCAGGAATTTAGCCCTAATGGTTATCGATCAAATGATTCCATCAACTGGTTGGACATTCTTAAGGTGTTATATGCTTTCAAAGCTTGGTCATATAATCTAGATGGTGACTTAGCAAACATTTTACTAGGGCACAGAAGAGAGCCACCCTTCTACTTTTATAGCATTTGTAGCCTTTTTCTATGAAATTGGAATCTTATTACTAACCCTGTTACAACTTTTGCTTCTACTTCTAATTGGGCTAATTCTCATATTGATGGTGTAGGGCTTTCATCCCATTCATTTTCTCAAGACATGGACAATTTCTCTATCCTTAAGGGAGTTCGCACTCAGAGAAAAACTACTGCTACTTCATCAAGTAAGATTATAGTAGGGAAAATGAAGAAAAGGATTAGAGCAAAAGAGAGTACTCAGGAGTTTGAAAGCATTGAGTGCCCTAAACTAATAAGGCATAGACCAAGTAAAGACCCTGCCGTAGAAGTTACCCCCTTATCAACGGTTCTTACTCTTGTCGAGATTCCTTCATTGCCTAAAGTGTTCGACCCTCGACCAGGTTCTACAATTCAATATTTTAATCCTCTATTGTCAGAGAGTCCTTTTTATACAAATCCTGTGATTCAGTCAATGGTTGAACCTGTTGAGTAGGTCAGTAATATTTTGTTTACTTCATTATATTATTGACCAGAAAAATGAGTTCAGATAAGAGTGTTTGTTTTAAAAAAGTGTAGATATTTTAGGGACACTCCACTGAATCTTGAGGCTAAATTGCTAAGAAGGTAGTTGTTTGCTCCATCCATCTTTTTAGTTAAGAGCTTTTGTTTCATGAGTGATTTATATTCAAATTGTGGCATGATATAATACATGTTAGTTTATTGTAGGCTCCATTGAGGTTGTCAAGTATAAAATCATATGACTACATGAATTCCCTAGAAAAATTTTGTGTTGGAAATTAAATAAATGTCTAAAATAAATAAATAAAAAAATAAAAACTGAGTTTAGGAGAAAGATAACCTAGGTATATTCAAAAGAAATCTTCTATAGTTTTAACTGCTAAAATATTTAGAAACATTTACTTGTAGGAACCATTTTCTGCACTTCATTTGCTAAACAGGTTTACAAAAACTGTAAGCAATTTTTCTTTATTTTAGTAGAAGATTGTTGAGAAAAGAAGTACATAATATGCTCATTATGATTTGGCAGTATAATTGGTGACTGATTGTCTTGAAAATTCCATTCATTCCTGTATATTCATACATTATTTACTTGAGGACAAGCAATAATTCAGGTTTAAGGGTGTGTTACCTCTTGAATAGAGTTATATTTTAGGCCTCTAGATGGAATTAATTTTTTGAAATTAAGTAAATACATTTTCATTTTTAGGATAATTTTAGAACACTGCATAACAAAGCTTGGATTGTGCTACATTGGCCATTATTTGTTACTTTTATCACTTGGGGAAGAAATGTGTGGTTTTGTGTGAACATAGATTTAGGTAGAAGAAGAGGATGAAGAGGATGCAGAAAAAAATAAGGGAAGTGAAACATTGTCGTGGCAATTGATAAGACTGATTGCCAGCAGAATTGCCACGGTAATTCTAGGAAGATAACTAAGCACTCTATCCATGTTACTCTTATCCAGCTAGACGTGTACCAGAAAAACCAACCTAAAAAGAGGAATAAAAAATATATGTTAAGATGGGACAGATCTACCCAATAAAAGAAGGAGAGAGAAGAAGAAAAAAAGAGAGGAAAATCAGTGTGAGAAAGAGACTGGTGACAGCAATTCTCTCTCTCTCCGTGCAAAGAAGAACTCTATTGGAGAATTCCAAAAAAAGAAAGGGTAACAACTTAGAAGAAAGTAGAATACAGATGTGAGGAAGGGAAATGATATCTATCCTGGATTCATGTGCAATTGAAAGATAAAAGAGAATCTAGAGTGTGGAATTAACTTCCGTAGTTCCGCCTTTATTTTTCTAGATTGAAATTTCTGTTATATTCGAAATTAATTGAGAAATGTTGATCAATGATTCTATTTTGATATTTACTTTTCCACCCATGAACTAAATGTTTTTTGGGTTGGAGTTGTTTGGGTGAATGTTTTATCATCTTTAATGCATAGGATTTGAGATTGTCTATATCACTGTTACATTCGATTCATGCTTATTTTAAATACATGCATGCAAACTCTAGACATAGTTGAATGTATGTTGTGTTCTTAGGTGTTTTTAATTCTAAAAAGGTTAATAATACTAGATCTCGAATCGTTTGATGCAAGCGAATACTCAACAAAATATTCATAGCACTCTAGACATAGATGTTGCAAGTTGTACAGAGAGGACGTTCATTGCAGTTATCAATCCCAAATTCTGTAGACGTACATGAACTTAGATATTTAGCTTAAGATCTACCTATCGAAAGAGGCAGGTCATAGTAGCGAATCTCTGGGAAGTAGATTAGACAATATTTTGTCATGTCATTATCTTGATATGAACATTTCTCCTAAATAATTCTAACCTTATTCATTTAACAATAGAAATACTCTTGATATTCTCTGTGAATTACCTCATCATTTTATTTTCCAAATCAATTCTTTGTTCTTTGTCATTTAATTTCAATAATCCATTATTCTAGTTTCTTATTCACTCTGAGATTATTTCCTAATATTTTGGTGTAGTTAACAATATTATAATAACATACTCAATTTTTTACCAATTTTCGATCCTTGTGGAGACGATACTTACTTATCACTTTATTTCTTGAATGTCGTGTACACTTGCACAATTGCATTAGTTATTTTACACGCAACAATTGCATTACTTGAGAACAAGCAATAATTCAAGTTTGGGGGTGTGATAACTCTTGAAAAGAGTTATAATTCATACTTTTACACTTAATTAATTTCTTGTACTTAAGTAAAATTAGCTTTATTTTAGGTAATTGCATGATCGTTTCTAGTCAATTGAGCAGTGCATCTAAAAACTTCAAATGGTGATTCCTTTATTGCATCCTTATTTTTAATTGCTTGTGGAAAGGTCTTGTTCTGGTTGAATGGCATGTTTAGGGAGAAGGATAGCAATGAATGGAGGTTTGGTGAGGCATTATGAGAGGTTGCCATGGCAATACTGGTGAAGAAAATGATAAACACCCAGTCAGGAATGAGAGCACTCAGCATTTTGTCTCCTACATACACGTGTAGTGGAGAATATTCAACTAAAAATTAGGGAAAAATCAATCATTGGCTGACGACTTTTACCCTAAAGACAACCCAAGTATAAAAGGCAATAAAAGAAGGAGAAACAAAAACAAATTTTGAGTTTGGACAGAGGTCTCATTGTGGCAAGAAGGGCAAGTTGAATTGGCTATGAACTTTGGTGAAGACAAGAAACAATGCGCCAAGTTAGGAGGATTTGAGTTTTAAAACCCAGATTTCTTCCTCTGTATTTTGTTCCAATTCTTCTATTCTAAACTGATATTTTGGGATATTGATGATATGAAAACAACTTGAATTTGTGTAGCCCAGCCATGAGCTAACTTAATACGACTGGGGTTTGCTTTGGATGATGTTTTAACTTTGATTAATATTTATTAATTAATATGGTTCATATTACTTCTTTATCCAATGGTTGTTTTTATTTAAATTCTTAAGAGTGTGCTGATGAATGCTCAATAAGTCTAAAAGTATCTTGACACTGGCAGGATTTGGTTACCTGGACCGAAGTTGGGTAATAGAAGTGAGTGTTGAGTGAAATACTAGTGTAAAATCTATACATAGTGCCTTACCTTATACGATTAAGAGGGTTGAGCTTTAGTAGTAGTTACTAATCCTGAGCTTATAGACATATAGTGCCTTAAGGGTGATTAACCCTAAGTCTTGCTTTCGACAAAGGTAAACCACTTTTGTACCCAATCAAACAGTGAGTTCAACATAGTTTTGCCACAGCATTGTTCACGGTTAGAACAGATCCCTTAGTAATCCTAGCCTTTATGACCAATATTCCAACCTTGCTAAAGTCCTTAGTACTCTTGTTTGATTTGTTGCAATGATAATCTCTGCTAGTATACTTCATTACTCTCACTTCTAATGTGTTAATCCCATTTTAATTCCATTAAACATCATTCGATACATTTATCTTTTCTATGCAATTATGATAACTTACACAAAGAGCACTCATCCAATCCTCGTGGGAACGATACTCACTCATCACTTTATTACTTGATTTGACATGTACACTTTCACAATTCGCCCATCATATTCAGACGCAGCAAATCCCTAAATTAAACTAGATTTAGCTGCCATCTCAAATCTATTCTCATGTTGAAAATTTTATGGACTCCTTACTTACTGCTTATTGCTAAATTCAAGCTTAGACGAGTAATCCTTAACAAAGCGATCCCTAGACCCACAACCAAAGCAGGCTCCTAATTTCTTACTGCACTCACCACCATGATCTCTACCACAGTAATCACATTCAATTTTTACCATTCTGAAACCACCAGAATTTGCCATAGATGCAGCTGCCTTACCAAATTTATCTACCTCTCTTTATTATTTCTCTCTCGAAGTTCTTGTCTCTATCTCTAATAATTGATTCCATCTTGTGGGCATTTGTAGTCATTTCGTTCAGATTCTTGCATTCTAAAGGTACCACTAAGGCACGGATTTCATTTTTGAGCTGCCATTTAAATTTATCACACATTTCTTTTTCTGTTTGAAACATATTTTTAGTGTAACGACTGAGCCTGAGGAACTCTCGTTCATACTCCATAACAGATATTCTTCCTTATTTTAAATACAAAAAGTCTTTCTTTATTTTTTGAAGAAACATATGATTGACATATCTTTCTCTAAACTTTTCTAGACAAAAATCTCATTCAATCATTTGCTCTAGGGTAACACTAATTGTAACGCCTCAGAATTTAGGCCTAGAGGTATTGGGCCTTGAGTAAGGGAACATTTAGGAAGCTGAGCATAAAAGTTTATGTGAGCTAGGAATTGACACAAAAGTATGTTTGTTTTGTGGATAAGGGTCCTCAGAGGAGTTGGAAAAGTCTTGGGTTTGACCTTGGGCTTTAGCAAAAATTTTGGTTTTAAGTGGATAAAACCCTGAATGCTTGGATGTAGTCCTTTTAGATTGTTGTGTTAGAAAAATGTCATAAGGAAGCATGTGGTCTAGTGGTTGTGGCGTCATTCAGGTGGTAAGGGAGCCTGGGTTAAAGTCTTGGCTCTTGTAATATATTTTGGTTTTCTTTGAAAGGAACCTGGAATTTGGCCTTTAGACCATTTTATTAATTGAAGAGAAAGTGTGGCACAAGGAGCCTAATGGCCCACTGGTAAGTGGTGTGTTACTACTTCTAAGAGGCTTGAGTTCGAGTCACGTTATGCACAAAGGAGTATTTATTTTGCTTCTTTTACCATGTGGGAAGCAGAAGTTGATTGAAATATTGTTGAGTAGAAAAGAGTTTGAATTGGTCTTTGAAGAGGTTTGTGGAGAGAATTTAGGAGAGAAAAAGGGGATTTGGATAAGGGTTTGGTTGGTTGTTGTTGTGTTGAAATTGTAGGAGGAAATCAAGGCTATATGGGTGGTAAAGGAGAGTTGTGCCGTATAGGGACTTTAGGCACTCTTGAATTTAGTTTTTGTGGTGTTTTTCTTTCAGAAATGGGTTGGTTTGTGTGAGGGAACTTATTTTTGGTCATATTTTTGTTACTTTTCTCTACTTTTAGGTTTTGGGAGGCTGAATAGGCTATAGACCCTTTCGGGTATTATTATTTTCCCTTTTGTTTGTTTTCTGCTTGACGAAATATTTTGGTTTAATTCCCTTTTCCAATCGATTTTTCCCCTTTTGGTCGATTACTACATTTTCTCTCCCTCTCAACACTTTTAGGTTTTGGCTCTTATTTTCTCAACATTTGATTACCTTTTCTCTTCTTTTCTGAATTCGTGTGTTCCCTTTTTCTCAAACGGTTTCCCTTGGAAAATTACACTTGTTCTTTGTCTCTCTCAATCGAATCTTAGTAGTTCATCTCCCTTTGTTCTGTTACTGATTATTTTCTCTCTTCCCTCTTCTACTTTCGGTTTAGACTTGGTTTAAGGGATTCTCTACTCCTACATTCTGTACTTTCTCCATTCCTTTTTTTGATTCGGCAAGTAATCTCTGTTAATCGGTAAGTCTCTCGGTTCTTTTCAGTTCTATCTTTTATTGTTTAAGCCAAAAGGTGCGATCCCTTACTATCGATTCTTCTCTTTTCTCCTATGTGTATGTTCTTTTGGGTTCTAGAACTTCCGATGGGTGAAGAGGGTGCT
>CM025251.1:24814191-24847167 GCA_013677275.1 Gossypium schwendimanii
TTCTTCACCTTTTCAATTTGGCCCTAATTCATCCATTTTCCTTAGTTTCTAGATTATTCCACCCTTAAATATTTACAGTATTGGCCCTTCAACTTTTTTGTATTTACACTTTAACCCTTCAAATTTTAAGTATTTACTCTTGGGCAACAAAAATTTTCACACTTTTGTAATTTAATCCTTTCTTGAATTAATTTGTCATAATGTACTTCCCAATGTTGACATAACTAACATTCCCTTTTTATCACTTTATTTCCTTATTTTACTATATCAAGGATATTATCTTACTTTCTTACTGTAGTAATTTTTGGGGTATTACACCGTAATAGTATATGTGGCCAAGCCATCAGTAACAGTGATTGTGGTAGAGCCACCAGTACAGTACTTCCTCCATAACTGTATCCCAACCCCATGCAGTATATCGTGTACGCAGAATGCCATGCTCAGAATCATCATACAAATCACAGACAAATTAATCATACCAATCACAGACAAATCAACCATTTAAATCACAGACAAATTAGCCATTTACATCACAGACAAATCAATCATATACACTCGAGGGGCAAAATAGTCATTTACCCTCTAGGGGTATTATAGTCATTTTAGCTTACAAGGGTATTTTGATCATTTAACCCTATGGGGGTATTCAGTCATTTTACCTTATAGGGGCATTACGATCATTTTACCCTATGGGGGTTTTTCGGTCATTTTACCCTACTGGGGTATTACGGTCATTCTACCTTACAGGGATATTACGGTCATTTTACCCTACGAGGGTATTTCGGGCATTACGGTCCTCTTTTTTCTTGAGATTTTAACACCCAAAATCGATGATGATGAAATCAATTAGAAAAGCTTAGGTACATTCAGCCAAGCACAATAGAGAAATGATGGTAACTGAAAGTACACAAAAGAGCCTTGAAGAGATCAGTGGGGATGAGGAGAGTGGGAAGCAGAGAAGAAGAAGCTCGTGAGTAGGTTCGGTGTTGAAAGAAAATAGAAGAATAGAGGGAAGAGATAATAGAAGTGCATACGGCATAGTTAGGACAGTAGAGAAAATAGAATATGGTGTTTGACAGAGAAAGAAAAATGAGACGAAAAAGAAAGTTACCTATTCTGCAAATGAAGGAAGGATGAGAAGTAGTGGAAATTTGATCACTTCAATAGCTAACACGTAAACCCGAAAGGAACCCCGAATGGTAGAAAAATCTCAAAGAACATTCAGCACCTTCCTTGCAACCCTCTCAAAACCACAAAGAATTGCCTTGTGCCAAAAATGCTCCCTTCCTTTCCTTTTAGCTAAATTTCACTAAGCCTTAGAGTCCCAATCGGCCACAACACCCTACCATCCTCCCATTTTCAAATTTCTTGATTTTCTCCCCAATCTCCTTATTGATTTACTCCACAATTCCATCCAAGACCAATTAAAACTTCACCTTATAGAGTTCGAAACCACCTCAAACTCCTGCCGCCTCATACTAGCAAAATAAATATACTTTTCGCTTGCAATAAGATTCGAACCCAAGCCCCCCTCAATAGCTCAACACGCCACTTGCCTCGTTGCCACAAATTCTTTTGTGACACATTTTATCTTCAATTAATAAAAAGGTCTAAAGGCCAAAGTCCATGTTTCTTTAAAAGAACAAAATAAATTGCAGGAGCCAAGACTTGAACCCCTGACTTCTTAAACACTTCCAAACACTCCTAAATCACTTAACCGCTGAAGCAGACATTCATTTATGCACAGTTTCCTAACCGTTCCCTTGCTCCAGTCCCAATACTTCTAGTCCCAATTTTCAGGGCATTACAGATCTAGTCAAAGGAAAGGTAATTTGTTGGACAAGTATTTTCGGTAGAGGCTATTTTTGATAAAGGGTTGGTTTGGGATTGTATGTTTAGGAATCTTAATGTTTGGATGACTAACAATATGATTTGATGGAAAATAGGCTTTAGAGCACGTGGACAATTCGTACCTTTCGCAATCAAGTGTGTAACTGTACACCATAAATCATTTCTGTCGTAAAGCCAAAAAGCTAAAAATACGACGATTGAGACCACATGGGCGTGCGAACGCTTGCATGTAGAATTGAGCCCACAAGTATAGGCATTAGACTATAGAGGCCACTACGAGTATTCTCGTGCTCATGGGCCGTTATGGGCCTCGTTGAGCTGAAATAGGATGTGTGGGCCTAATAGGCTCTCCTAAGTCCCACATGGATAAAAGCTACGAAAAGTGGCCGGAACTTGATTGGGCTATGTAGTTCGCATAGCCGTGTTTGAATTTGGGCCAAATGGGCCACACGAGCGTGTGGCCCCATTTGGGCCAAATATTAGGCTTTCGGCCCATTTACACTGAGTTTCCACAAACTCATCCTTCTGTCTAACTGTACAGGTAATCCCCAGCCTTAGGCGATTCAGTTATTATCACGAAAAACAGATCAAACACTGAGTTGGATGAACCATTTTAGGGTGTGGTTATTGCTTGTTTCCCACAAACAGATCATCCAACTGAGTCATTATCAGGAAAAACACATTTCTAAATGCTTTCTCTATATTACCCATGTTATTGGCAGTAGTAGCTTGTTCTTGGGTAGGCACATAACTTTTCATTTCCTCAACGGTGGCTTTTCTAGTGCTATCAGACATTTTCTTATCTCACTCGAAAAGAAAATTTATCTTAATAAAAAGAATTAAGGACTAAGTCAAAGGTGTACTATGCACAATATGGGTAAGACACTGCCTTCATTTTTTCTAAGAATCGACTAAACCTTGGCTTTCATACAAATCTTGTAACATTCCAAACCTGATCCTTAAGAAGGATCCAAGAATGTCGTGTCACTATATTAAAATCATTATCTTTAAAATTATTTCTGGCACAAACTAACTTAAACTATAGTTCAAGGTGATATGAAATATAAACCATTTGTCATACAAAACTAAATAAAATAGCACATTTTATTACCATAAACACTTCAATGTAATTTCATTAAAAATCACAATTTCTTGAACATAAGTTTAATTCCAAGATTCATTCTTCAAAATTAAATGTCTTAACATCACCCCATGTCATACATAGTACAAAACATTATAAATCAAAAACAATAGTACAAAACATTATAAATCAAAAACAATTGTCCTCTAGTGTAGCCCAACAACATTTCTTTTACTTCTACAGCAAGTCTGAGAAGGAGAGGTAACTAAGTAAGTTCAAAGAACTTAGTGAGTTCCCAGAGAAAACATATAAAATATTTAATAATACACCTAAACGGATCATTTCAAAGAGTCAAACAATCACACTATACGCCAGATGGCGAGTATCGTACACAGACATCCTATATGTCAATTACCTCCCTATTGGCGTATATAGTACACCCATAACACTATACAGACAAAATTTCATCATGTTAACCACATACCCATATCCTTTAGTCAGAGCTATATCATTCATTTCCTTTGTTGTGATTTGTCAATCTGGTTTGCAACATATAATTATCCTACTAGAGGCTACACAACCCTTTTCATGTATCCTGATCTGTCAATTCAATGTACAATCTATTGAAGGCAATGCCATGAACATATTTTCCTTACTCATCATTTCCATGATTAAATTCATATAATTTTTGCCAAAGTAGAAGGTAGCGGTTTAAACATGAAGAATAGTTCTTAGTCTTTAACACAAACAAACCAAAACTAGACTAACAACTCTAAACATCTATCATTTATATACAGACATTTCTTCTTTACAAGGTACGAATACTTACCTTAAGCAAAATATAAACAAAGAAAGTACATATATGGAAGTAAAAAGGAACTCACCAGAAAATGAAGCAATTAAGTCTAAACAGCAGGACCTTTACGCTTATTATGGGAACCTTTAAGAGTGTTTTAAGCTATAATATAGATAGTCAAACTTATCATATCACTATACCATAAACTAAACATGCTTACAAGAAGCATATCATAAAACCCAGAATCAAGAGTTTTCTTACAAACAAATCTAAAACTAAAGCTTGCTTCTCAGAACTAAACATGGAAGCAAGGTTTAGTGGAAAAATCAAATTATCCCACTAGCCCTCCCTCAATAACCGTGACCAAGGGCCAATTTAGCACTGCTTCCTAGAAGAACTTTTGGGGCCAAAAAGCTTTTTTTGTGCAAAAGATAAAATTTTATGCTTCTTTTGGCCAAATAAATGTTTTTGCAAAGCATTTTTGTCCCAAAAGCACTGTTGAAAAGCTTAAAAGCATCTTGTTTAGCAATACTTTTATCTTGAAAGATTTTTTTTTGTCCCAAAAGTGCTTCTAAGAAGAACTGCTAAATTGGCCCTAAGTACTCTTACCATAATTTTATTCTTATAAACTATAGTAACTCAGTTCCATTCTAACCAGTTCTCATTAGACTAACTAAATCATTCTACCAGAATAATAGATAATTCTATTAAATTATGAGCTTAGCTTAAACGTCTAAATAAATGGGATGGCATATACTCCACATGAGAGTCCACCAATCTATCGAGCTCCCCAAACACAAGATTCGCCAGTTGGCGCATTCATAGAATCTTATACTTAGTCAAAACTAATGTCTTATCCACTCATAATATACTCTAAACACCAAATTTCAATAAACAGTAACCAAATACTAGGACTTTGTCGGGCGGGCTGTTACATCATGTGGTGTATGCATGTAAAACAAAATAGAAGCAAATATTAGCTCACTGGTTGTCTAGTGTTTAACTAATACTAAGCGGTATTACGTGGTTGGATCATAATACGAAAGAAAACTTATATTAGTAGACGAACCTAAACATGTCCTTAGTCTAATCAGAAATGAGCAAACCAATTGAAAGACTAATATGTCATCTATCAAGTCTAATTTGGGATATGCTTTTTCTTGGGCATCAGAGCGGATGACTCCTAGAAGATATAGACATTGATGTGACTGACAGTACATCTAACATGACCCAAGAAAAATAGATCTTGAATCTGTTTATGGATTTATTCACATGTAACATTCATAGTGTGACATACCTTAATCCTAAGAGAATGATAGACTATATATGTGTGACTCGTATACTTTGACGTAAGGAAAAGCCTGAGTTCGAATAGATAAGGAACCGAAAGTTGGTTTATTTGGTATGTGAATTCTACATACTGTAGAATCATTCACAATAGTGAAATTGATAGCCTAAGACATGGGTAAATGATATCATCTCATTGGCCTTACATGATAGATGAAAAGTAAACATGGCCACGGGTCAAAATGTAAAAAGGGTGAGGTCATGTTAAATTTATATTGAATTTTTTTTTGGGTAGACTCTACCAGCACTCTCAGTTCCATCTGTAAATCGAACATATTTTTTTGTGCTAAATTAAAAAAAACATATTGAATTAGATTTTTTTTATTGTAAACCATAAAATATTTATTCAATAAATTAAAAATTATATGTCCATTTTGATATACGGTAAAAGCAATAATAGTTACCTTAGAATTTAAAAGTCTTTACTTTTGTATTAAAGAGGCTGTGCATATAAAAGAGAGGAAATTATTAGTTACCTTTGAACGTAAAAGTGCTACTTATTAATTAGAGAGAGTTTGTAGCTGTTGGTCAAGTTTTTGGAAGGCTTCTTTAACTCTTTCTACGTCTAAAATAAAGATCAAAGTGAACTGTGTAAGAAACCCATGTTGGGCAGAAGAAAAAAATGAAGAAATAATATGAGAAAGTATAGTTAGATGGAAGAAGATCAAGGAAAAAGAAAGGGTTTCAAAATTATGAGACAAGAAGATGCACGATTGAAGCATTGAAGAATGTCAATACTAAACTTAAAACTTAAAATTATATCTTCAACCCAAAATGACATAGTTTTGCTTAATTAGTTTTTTGGATATTCGAGTTGTAAAAATTCAACTCAACTTGAACTCGAAAAAATCATTTTGCTTATTTGAGTTCACTAAAATAACCAAAAAACTAGACTTGATTAACTCAAAATTTAAAAATTTTCTATTTTGTGAGTCAAATTGAGTTTTACTCACCCCTCCTCATTCTTAGGCATTATTGGTGAGAATTTTGGACTTATATGAGTGTCAAGATACAGAAAAAAAAGAGAGTGAAAAGCACACTTGGTGTATTTTGAAACCAAGCACTTAAGTTTTTTATATATGCTTCAAACCCCTCTTACCCTTTTCTCCCTTAGCGATGGAAGATATAGTGCGAATTATTTTCAAAATATCTCATTTTTCCCACAATCCTCCCACATATTCCAAAAGAATTCATAATGTAAATTTAAATTCTCACCAATACCATTATACCCACAATATTATTATTCAACTTGGTTGTGTGCTTATAGACCATGTAAATGCCTTCCTAAAAAGAAATCTCCTCTTGGTCTCAATCGATCTTAAAAACTACCACTAAGATCTTGATTTGACCTAGCATATGTTTCTCTTCTTGGTTTCGATGCTTGGTATGATGGAATCGGTTTCTACATAATAAAATCATATTTCAGTCTCATTTGTCTAAAAACTTCAGTTAGAGTCATCAATTCTAACTTAATGATTTAATCAACTATCAAACAATATATTTAATCATTGCTTACAAATTTAAATAATCTTAATTAACATTCAACTTCATAACAAACCATTACATAATTTAGCTCATCATAGGATGAATAAACACATCATCAACAATACCAATCATCATCACAAATAAGTGTAGAGAATTAAAAAGGAAAAAGTTCATAAATTCTTATTTATTTGACAATGAAATCCACAAGCTGAATATGAAATATTAATGCCAATCCTTAATTGTTGCATCAATACTCCAAATATAAGAGTCTTTTTTTGGCAAGAATAACAAAATATCTACAAAAACCATAAAGTAAAACTAAATCTTTGATCTCTAAGTATTTTCTCTATCTAAAATTCTTATGTTTCCTTTTTCTCCTCCTTTAAAATCTAAAAATTATGAGAACTAAAAAAAAGAAAAAAGTTCCTAAATTCTTATTCATTGACAATGAAATCTGACATGGACTGCTGATGCCAATTCTGTTGCTCTTGTATCTATGCTTAAAATATAAGGGTCTTCTTAGCAAGAACAACAAAATATCTAATAAAAACTAGTGAAGAAAACTAAATATCTAAGTATTTTCTCTATCTAAAAGTCCTATTTTTCCTATTTTCCTCCTCTCCTCGTCTAAAATTAGAAAATTTGTGTATTTATAGTAGAAAAGTCTAAATTTACTAAATGAAAAGTTCAACGCTTGTTTTAGCACAATGTTAAGGTGTTATGCACGACATTACCTTCAATTTCCATCAACTAGCCTTTTGGAATCGTCAATTATTCCCAGTACTTTCTTCACAATGTTACGACCTCATGAACAACTTTTCATCTCCCTTAACTATCATGTTAATGTCACAACATTGCAATATTGACGTCGCAACTTTGGCTAACGTCATCACAAATTCTTCTAATGGAATGTGGCAAAATGAGTCTCTAACTTCGAGTCTTTTAACATCTCAATGAATAATGTCGCATTATCGCTTCCTCTAATGTTGTGACATTGTATTGTTGCTTCAACTCATGCCACAAGTTACTGAGTTAAGTTACAACATCATATGTTATAATCTCGAGACATTGTCCTGTTTTCCCCAACAATGCCTTCAAGCTTATACTTGTCATTCATCACTTCAGATTTAACACTTCTACATGACCATGAAAGCACCACGTAAGCTTAATTCCAATAAAAAAATATATAAAAACCTAAACTAAAACAAATGAAATTGGCACTAATATGCTAATTATTACTAACCTATAAAAATATAACTAATGATATTAAATTGACTCAATTTTACTAAAAACATGGTTAAGAAAATGTCAAAAGGAAATATTTATACATATGAAACTATGACACATCAAACACAAATGCATTTCGATTGACGCAAATGTGTCTAGTAGCACTTGTGTCTATCATCCAGTCTTTTATATTAGTTATTGTAATGACTTGAAAACTTACCACATCAATTATGTCATCTACTTCAATCAATTTGACATTTGGCTTAATAGAATTGTCATTTCTTGTCTTTTGACTTCTATATTGATGTACATAATGGTCCGATCTGTCATAGACGTGATAATTTCCTTTTTCCTTATAGTTAATGTTAGATTTCTGACCTAAATTCTTATTAAAATAAAATACAAGTGGCAAGATAGGGGATCCGTGAGGGCAAAGGCTGCAGCCCATCGTCGATCCCTAATAAGTAAGATACTAGACCAGGGTCGCAACTGGGGGTGGCTACACAAGAAGAATCCCTATAGAAGTTTATTTACTCTGTTTGATAATGATTTAAATAGGTTTTCAACCTTATGGCATTACTTCTGTTAGATGTTGATTAGAATAAGGTTTTCTAAACCTATAAATAGACGCAGTCTATACTCCTTGTAATTATTCAAATTCAACATAGTGAATTTTCTTCTCCTCTACCCGAGCTTTTTCCCAAAATGATTTCCACGTAAAATCTATGTGTTCTATTTTTTCTCTCTTTTCTTGCCATTATCAACATTGTATTTTTATAGTTAAGATTATTAATTTTGGGTTTGTAACTATGTGTTTTTTTCATACGTGTCACTTAATCAAAATTGAGTTACCATCAATAAGAGTCAAATAAAATAAAATTACTAAACTAACAACAAAGTACATCATAATTGCATGTCGTTGCAACAAATAAAAATAAAGAAAACTATTAATGTGTGCATGGATCTAAGACAATTTTCATTAGATATTTCATGTTTGATAGGTTATTTACTATTAAACCAATTATATAACAATGATAATTCAAATATAACAAACATAATTCTGAAATAAGATAGCATGCCTATATATCATCATGTATTTTAATCGCATAAAACCGTTATAGATTTAGAGAAACAAATTTCAACATTTCAAATAATTTAAAATATGCTTAAAATAAACATATCATTTAAAAAAAAAACATTTTCAAACATAAAAAATAACTAAACTTAGGTTCAGAATTGTAGAAACATAAAATATTATACAAGTTGATGTGTCACGAAACTAACTAAAATTTTGACTAAGACCAGTGCACCTATCAATTAATATTATAGCTACAGTGATCAAAGATATCTTTCCTATGAAAACTAAAAGTACTAATAATTACCATCTTTTTCTTATTTAACCGAATAATTCGACTGATTGATTAAAAACTAAAATTAACTATATTAATTATCTAACAAACAAAACAACGAACAAAACACGAAAATAATAGATTAATGACCAACAAGCGAAGCAATACCCATGGAAGAATTCACCTAGATTTTATCTGTCAGTATTAATCTAAATTACGTAATTTTTTTACTTAGTATCTTGATCCATAGACATCTCTAAATTATGTTAATATCTCTTTTGAGCATAAGAGCAATTGACTCGAGGTTGATTAATTGAATTTTCTTTCTAATTAAAACTCCTATTATCGTATTAACTCATGCTATGCATTTCCCTATTAGATTTCACTCTAATTTGATAGATTTATGTTGTCCTATTTCCAGGATTGCATATCAAATATGGATTAATAATCTAGAACTATTATACCAAGAACTAAGCATATATAATTGAGAATAAGAAACTAAATATTTATTGCGTAAAATAAAATCAAATGACAAAATCCATTATAGGGTTCATCTCCCTAGGTATTTAGAAAATTATTTCATGCTTGAAAATAAAAACATCCAAAATACAATATACCCGAAAGAGATGAAGAAACTCATGATAATCTTCTAAGAAATCAATTGGGAATCTTCAATCTTGATGGAAATTTCCTTCAGAGTCGACTTCAATGGTGATTTTGTAGTTATTTTCTTAAATATTCTATGATGACTCCCTCATATCTTCTTATTTTTGTCATATATATGGCTTAGAATGTCTGAAAAACCTAAAAATCATGATTTTCAACTGTTTGGTAAGTAATTCCGTGAAATCGACATGGCCGTGTGGAATGGTTCAACCCGTGTGGCTCTTGTAGCTTGCCTCGATTTTTTGGTTTTCAATCTTTTTTCGCTCCTTCTACTCCCAAGCTATCTATTAAAATAAAAACATGAATATAAAGGATTAAAAGTATAAAATCCACTATTACCATAGAATAATCACCCCAAAACGCATTAAGAATGAGATTAAATCATGTTACTTGTAGCACTTATCAAATATCCCCACACATAAGCGTTTACTTTTCCTCAAGCAAAATTCTTAGCCCACATTCATGTTAACTTCCTGTAATTTATTGTTATCACCAACAATGTCTTAGGATAATCTACAAATAATCATGCATTGAAAATTCAACTAAAATGAGAGTAAAAAGCACAAACAATCCAAGCAGAAATTTTTAAGGCTTAAAAACATTAAGCATCTCTCCTATTTCAACAATTACCTAAAATTCAAACTTAAAAAGAATTAACACCCTCACTAAGGTTCACTCAAAGCACTCAAAGTGTTTAAGGTTCAAGTAATATGCACTCACTAGTCGAACAAGAAATGTTATTACCATAGGCTTGCTTGAACATCGAAGCTCCACCACTGTAAAAATGAGATAATACACCAATCAAGAGGTTTTTACAAGGTTGTATTGAGGCTTAGGTTAAGGTTTAGAAAAAGGCTAGAATAGTTGGTTACAATCGAGAATCGAGTTAATAAGTTACCAAACTAGAAAAAACTAGTTGCTAAATTAAAAAATTTACATCAATAATAAATAAAAGACAGATGTGAACTTTTATACAAACGATAAGACTCACGATTAAAGTAATTTTTTTTCTTTTTTTTGTTTTGTTTTCATTTGTTTCTTTTTCAATCTCTTTTTTTAACAAAAAGAGAATTTGGCAATGCAAATGATGAAACATATTTAGGCAACTAATCAAATCGAATATCGACAAAAAGGGAGTCAATGAAGTGGACGATTTACAACATTACAGGTTAACACGAAAAGGTGACAAGAAAAAAAGTGTTAGGATCAATGAGGTTAACTAGGGGTTAATTCAACAGGTAAGTTGTTTACAGGTTAAGTGGGTTAAATCCTGAGTGTCTCTATCATCTTAGTATATCAAATCAATAATATGGTCTTGACATGTATAGCCAAAGCAAGTTCTAGAATAACAAATAAAATTGACATACAACCAAAAATAAAATGGGTACAAAATAAAATATATGCTCTATAGGCTCCAAAGCTCACAAAAGATTATGGTTTTGATGTCACTCTTACAAATTTAAAATTTCAAGATAATTCTTTAGTTTAGGGAGACAACCAAAAATAATTGTAACACCCGTCCGGTGAAGTCTCTATATCTGGTTATTATTTTTTCCACTAGGTACAGCTTTGGGTAAGTAAATTATTATATGACCAACTATAGGATTTTGTGCATGCGTTGATTGGCAAATTTCTTGATTTGGCAAATTTGTGTTTTGGAAAATTATGTGTTTCGGGCAAGATTTGTGATTTGGCAGATTCTTATGTGAGTATACGCCAGCCCAGAAGTTTTGGTGAAGTCGCCAAATATGTAGTTTCATATATTTGTTTATTATTTTTTATAAGACTAGTTAGTTAGTTCAGTGAGAACTGGTTAGAATAGAACTATGATATTATAGTTGATAAGAATTAAATTATGATAAGAGCACTTAATCATGAAAATCAAGGGTACTAGTGGAATAATCTGATCTTCCACTAAACTTTGTTTCCGTGCTTAAGTGTATAAGGATATCAGTGTCTTCATCGATGAACTTTTCGTGTTCTTAACATTCATTTTCTTCTTGATTTTACCTGCATTCTCCTTCAAAGCTTAAGTCTAGAAACCTTACTGAGGTTAGGTTCATTGTATTCAGCCATCTCCCACATTTGGTTTACCTTTCTGGTAAATACTGATGAACCCTAGGTTATTTTCATAGTTATTTACGTATTTTTAGCTCTGCATGCATATGTGCTAGAATTATATGTAAGGAAGGAAACTTCCTGATCCTTGGTTATCTATTAATATTTCTTGCATGCATGATTAGATTAAATGGAGTAATGATCTGATAAGTGTAATTATCCATATTTTAGCTCAAGATGTTTTAGAAGGTTCGAGTGGTAAAGGCAAAGGTCCTACCATTTAGACTTTGTTGTATTTCTTGTGAGTTCCTTCTTAATTCTATATGAGCAGTACTCTTACTTTATATGTCGTGTAAGGTAAGTACATATACTCTGCAAAAGTGAAATGTGTGTACATGAAAAATGGTTGTTCAGAGTTATCAGTCTGGGTCTGTAAGGTCTATGTTAAAGAGTAAGAATCATTCTTTATGCTTAAGCCACTACCTTCTACTTCTAACAAGAATGAATGGTCTTAATCATAGAAATGATATTAAAGAAATATATTCATGGCATTGCCTTCAATGGAATGTACATTAAATTGGCATATCACGATACGTGAAAATGGTTGTGTAGCCTCTGGTAGGGCAAATGTATGTTGCAAGCCATATTGAAAAATCACGACAAAGGTTACAAACCAAAGGAATATGAATGAAGTGGTTGATATGAATCTGATTATGGATTTGGGTACGTGGCTAGCATGAAGAGGTTGGTCTACATGGTCATATGGGCGTATTGTATATGCCAAAGGAAACATTAAACTAGTGTACAATCTGTCTGTGTACGTTACTCACCAATTGTCGAATTGTATGATTGTGTTTGAATATTTGAAAGGACATACTTGAAGTATTAGAAACTATTGATATGTTTTCTTCTGGAACTAGCTAAGTTCTTTTGAACTTACCCCATTTTCTTTTTCCTTCTTAGGCCTACTATTGAAGGAAAACTTTCTATTAGACTACACCAGAGGATCTCTACTACTATGAGACTTCTATTATTTTGTATTATACATGATGATGGGGTGATATCTGATTGTATCTTGAAAAAAATTATACTTAAGACTTATATTGATGGATTACGACTTAATGAAGTTCATTGAAGTTTATAGAATGATTTAAAAGTACTTTATTTTAGGTTAATAAAATACCTTATGAAATTCTATACGCCACTTAACTTATACTCTATTTTCCATATTTCATTAAAGGATTATTTCAAACACTAAGTTTTTCCAAAGTTTACACCGAAAATAGTTTAAGATAATGATTTCTTGTAGTGACACGTCTTACTTGGATTCTTCTAAAGGGTCAGGTTTGGTGTGTTACAAGTTTGTATCGAGCCAAGGTTTAGTCGATTCTCTCAAAACTGGTGACTGCGTCACACCCTATCATGCATAGTATGCCTTTGGTTTAGTTTCTAGTGTTTTAAACTGAGTTAAATTTTCTTTTATAGTACCATAAAAAATGTCTGGTGGTTCTATAGAAGCCACGAGTGAGGAAATAAAAAATTATATGCCTACACAAGAACAAGCTACTACTGCTAATAGTATGGGAAACATAGCGAATGCATTCAAGAATGTGTTTTTCACCATGATGAAAAAGTTATTTGATCAGTTTATGGGAAATAATCAAGAGCCACAACAACAACCACAGCCTGAGGTGGTTCGTCCAGGAAACCCTGCTCCTCCAATACCTATTATGGCTCTATCTAAGCTTGAACCTATAAGCAAAACTCGAAAAAGAACCGCTAAGGAGTTCCTCATTGATAAATGTGATGATCCTACTATGGCTGAGCAGTGGTTATCTCGTCTGTGTAGGGTAAGAAAAGAATTGAAATGTACTTCTAAGGATATTTTTTGATGTGCTATATCATTGTTTGAAGGAGAAGCTTACCAATGGTGGGAAACCTTGGTTAGTGTGACTCTTGAGCAAGTCATTCGCTAGGACTTCTTTCTGGAAAAGTTTAAAGAAAGATATGTTAATCAGATGTATTTTGAATAGACGAAGAAGGATTTCCCGTATCTGAGGCAAGGGAGAGTAATATTTAAGGAATATGAGTGTGAATTTCTCAAAATTAGTCATTATGAAAAGAACATGTTTCAAACTGAAAAAGATATGTATGATAAATTTGAATAGAGACTAAGGGATGAGATTCATGCACTAGTTGCAGCGCTGAATGTAAAACTCTTGCAATAATGATAGCAAAAACCTATAAGATGGAATCAATCATTAAAGATAGAAGCAGGAATTTTGAAAGAGAAAGAATGAAGAGAGGTAGATCAAGTCCTCCATCATCAGTAGGTTTTAAGAAATCTAGAGATCAAACTTTTTCAGTTTCAAGAAAAGATTCACAATTTACAAGTTTTAAATGTGAAAGATTCAGTAGACCAACTGCATATATGAAAAATTCTAATGGTTTTAGAATGATGAAAAGTGAATGTGAACATTGTGGTAGGAATCAGGATGGTTAATGTAGGAAACGTTTAGGGGCATGTTTTGGATGTGGGTCTAGAGATCACATGGTTAAAGATACCCCATCTAAGATTGAAGTGTGTAGTGAACAATCAGTCAAAAGTCCTCAACAGATTCAACATGAGAGTAGATCTAGAATGGAAACTAAATTTGGTTCAGTACATGAGTATAGAGGAAAAATATTAGTAAGCTAAGTTCTGGAAGATCAGCAAGAGCTTATGCGATGAAAGCTAAGGAGGATGTCGATTTGCTTGAAGTAATAACTGGTAAATTTTCTATCTTGGAAACAATATTTATGCTTTTATTGATCCAGGTTCTACTTATTCATATATTTGTACTAAGGTTATAGAGGGTTTTAATCTCAAGGTAGTATATTCTGAAATGAATGTGCTAGTAACAAATCCCTTAGGTCAGAGTACTGTGGTGAATAAATTGATAATAAATTGTTCATTAGTTTTTGAGAGCATACATTTATGGCAGATTTGTTGCTGTTAAGTTTTCATGATTTTGATGCAATTTTGGGATTAGACCGGTTGACAAGACACAATGCTATGGTTGATTTCGAACTAGAAGTGTGCGCCTGAGAAATGTTAAGGGTAAAGAAGTGTTGATGCCTGATTTACAGACTGGATTGGCAAAAATGATAATTTCTACAGCGTTCGCTAGGAAAATGATTATTCTAGGTACAGATACTTATCTAGCTTATATCATGAATTCATCTGAAACAATAAATACCAAACCTAGTCTAGACATTATGGCTAGATTGAGAAGGCTACATGTAACACCCCGAATTTTGGGCCTAGAAGAAATAGGTTTTGAAAAAGGGAACAGTTAGGAGACTACACATAAATATTTAGCTGTGCAAGAAAGAGACATAAATGAATGTCTGCTTAGTGGTTAAGTGATTTAGGAGTGTTTGGAAGTGTCCGAGAAGTCAATGGTTCAAGCCTTAGCTTATGCAAAATTTTTATTTTAAGTTAATAAAATCCTTGGATCTAGATAGTAGGTTCTTAAATAATAGTGTTTGTTTTATCACTCAAAAAGAGCTTGTGGTCTAGTGGCAAGGTGGCGTGTTGTGTAATTGTAAGGTTTGAAATTCATGTTCTGGGTTGCGCAATGGAGTATTTATTTCGCTGCTTGAGCTGTATAGGTAGTGGAGTTGGACTAAAACACAGCTAAGGGGGGTTTGACTAGAATTTGATTGGAGTTGTTGGGGAGTTGAGGAGAAATCGGTGGAGTAATTCAAAGAGGGATAATGGGAGAGATATTAGGAGAAAATCAAGGAGTTTTGAGGGGGGAGAAACTGTTGTGCCATTTGGGGGAAACTCTAGTTTTGAGAATTCAGCTGGGGAAAGTATTGGTCATTTTCGACATTAGAGATCATTTTGGTGTTAGCATCTGCCAAATTCTCCTTTCTTTCTTTCATTTATCGGCTTTTGGTTCTCCATTTATTTTTCTCTCCTCTTCTTCTCCCTCAATTTGTGCTCTCTTGGGCAAATATCCTTTTTGTTTTTCAATCGGTTTACCTTTGCCAGGCTATTTCTACTTCTACCTTCTAGTCGGATATCACCCTTTTGTTGTATCATTCTTTGCATTGATCTTCTCTCCGCTGCTTCTTGTTGTCCCGGTGCTACAAGTGTTTCTAATTATCGATAAAGTGTTTATACTCCTCACTTTTTGATTAAACCTGTTATCTTCTATTATTTTTCTTAAAACCGAATACAATCCCTTTTATTCTTTGATTATTGACTGTTGATTCTTTCCTCACGGTGTATTACTCGTTGCGATTCTAGGGTTTCCTTCGAGGAGTGGGGATTGTTAGTGGTTTTGAAGTAGTCACAACCCTTGTTCTTAGCATTCAATCAAGCTAATACATTATCTCACTTTTCGTGTTTAGGTCGTATATTGATTATGTTTCTATAGGATATCGTTTGCAGATTGAGGCCACTTTTATGGCCTAACTTAGTTAATGAGATCGGTGTTGTGGTGTAGATAATCTATAAAAGTGTGTGATCAGTTTTTGATAGCGGTCTTGGGGGATTAAAGTCGCCCGTATTCGAGCAAGGTAAGGATTTTTTTTGGAGTAAGTGTCAATAAGAGGGTTTTTTACCCTAACAATTAAAGGACTGATATTGGGTCATGTTTGAATCTAGGTTGGTGGAGATTTACGCTCTTCTAGTAAACAGTTGTGTAAACACCCCACTGTCACTTTAGAACGAAAAAAGCCAAAAATACGGCGTTTGAGACCATACAGGGGTGCGACCGCTTGTGTGGTAAGCCCAACCCACAAACCATGGGCGATAGACTGTAGAGGCTTCCATGAGCATTTTCATGGGCTTAGGCCGAAATAGGCCACGTTGGGTTGAAATGGGCCGTGTGGGCTCAATGGGATCGTGGGCCCACACGAATGAAATTCACGATTTATGGCAAATACTGGAATGGGCTATGTAGATCTCATAGCCGTGGTAAAATCTTGGCTGAACAGGCCGCACGAGCCTATGGGTCCATTTGGACCGACTAAATGGTCTTAGGCCCATTTACACTGTTATGACCATTTAGGTTACTTGAGTCACTGGTGAATGCAAACCTTTCGAGAGGTCAATATCTCCACCAAGACCCCAAAATAGGTTAAATAACCAAAATACCCTCATAGGGTAAAATGATCGAAATACCCCATAGGGTAAAATGACCGAAATACCCCTATAGGGTAAAATGACCAAAATACCCCCACAGGGTAGAATGACCAAAATAACCCCTATAGGGTAAAATGACCAAAATACCCCCATAGGGTAAAATGATCGAAATACTCCCATAGGGTAAAATGACTGTTATACCCCTAAAAGATAAAATGACTGTTATGGCTTTATGTTATGTATGACTGATTTGCTCTATGATATTCATAACTATGATTGAGCATGACATTTTGCATACACGTATGATATTATGTCATGATATATTTCATGGGGATGGGTTGTTATATTTGGAGGAAGTGTACTTTATTGATAAGGTTGTAGGGGTCGCCCAAGACGACTGTGGACCTACTGATGGCTATATGCCATTTATTTTACTGGCAACTTTGCTTGAATACTATTTAGTGCCGCAACCGGTGCTAATCTTAGTGTGTCTTGCTGGGTGGGTCGATTTT
Organism: Gossypium schwendimanii; assembly: GCA_013677275.1. Taxonomy (NCBI): domain Eukaryota; kingdom Viridiplantae; phylum Streptophyta; class Magnoliopsida; order Malvales; family Malvaceae; genus Gossypium; species Gossypium schwendimanii. Next base: position 24,831,701 of record CM025251.1, read on the forward strand.
ATCCTCACATGGTGTGTTTGGCAGGACAGAGTGGTGTGTAGAGGCTAGATTGGGTAGGATTTCTAACTACATATCTACACTGATTAATGATTTTATACTGTTATTGCATCGATTAATGATATTACATATTGTTCACTACAGGACTGATATTTGTTAGTGTTATGGGCCAAGGCCCCATTGATACTATTACTAAAATTGGGCAAAGACCCTACTGATTACTGGCATTGTGATGGGTTCAATCCCAATCGTTTACTGTTATGGGAAAGGGCTTAGGCCCACATTGAACTGGACTGTTATTGTAACGGGCCTAGGCCCAAACTACATTTATCTACTGTTTAATTGACAGATTGCTTGTTAAGGGATTACACACTAAGTTTTCATAAACTCACAGCTTTGTTTAACTGTATAGGTAATCCCCAGTTGTAGGCGGGTCGGTACTGCGAGGGACTCGATGTTGGACACACAACCACATTAGCTTTCGTTTTTAGCTTTTGCTTTATAAGTAACTGAATTGGGGTATTTTTATGTAAAAAGGCTTCTATAAAGTTGTAAACTTTGAATTGGGGTTAAAATTTATTTAGTTTGATAAACTGCTAGTTGTAGAAAAAGACCAGTTTTCAAAAGGAAACTGTTTTCAAAGACACCACGTTTTCTTAAAATACTATAAAGGTTTCTGCATCAAACAATGTTCTCAATATAGTAACAAACTAATATGATCAACACACTGCTAAGGACTTGAGTTTTCAATAAACGTGAGTTAGTATAGAACGGGTTTTCAATGAAACTGTGTTTTTGAAAAACACTTCAACGCCAGATTCGGCCATAACGTCTAGGCCAAGTTTGGGGTGTTACATTTTGTGGTATCAGAGCCTACTTGCAAAACTCGGTTGTGGAATGGGTTTTGAAAATATTTAGAATTTTTGGAAAACTATTATTGAAGTGTTTTGGAAGGTTTATAAGTGTGGCACACCGAGTGTCCAACGCCAAATCCGTAAGTTTTCTTTATAGTATAGACTGCATGAACGAAAATACACTGAGAGACAACTAAAGATAGTAGGACTGTACTGAAACTCTTTAGTGAGTGTAAACTGGAAACTGTAGGGAGACCTTGATTTGCGAAAACAAAACTCTGATTACTGCATTTCATAAGAAATCTGTTAATAATTACTGGAATTACAAATTGATACATAAAACTTCTTAATCAGATAATACATTATTTGATATGAGCACAAGATGTACACGCGGACGAGGTACAAGAGGCCATGGTAGAGGCCATAGAGGCGCTCGAGTTGGGTCCTCGTCGTTTGGCCATATACCTAATTTGGAACTAGAGTGCGTAGTGGAAGCGTAGTGGTGGAGTCTGTGTTATGCGACTGATCTGATAATTGGAAATTTTGAGGACGAAATTTCTTGAAGGAGGGGTGAATTGTAACACCCCAAATTTTGGGCCTAGAAGAAATAGGTTTTGAACAAGGGAACAGTTAGGAGATTGAAAATAAATATTTAGTTGTGCAAGAAAGTGACATAAATGAATGTCTGCTTCAATGGTTAAGTGATTTAGGCGTGTTTCGAAGTGTTTGAGAAGTTAGGGGTTTAAGCCTTGGCTTATGCAAAATTTTTATTTTAAGTGAATAAAATCTATGGATCTAGATAGTAGGTTCTTAAATAATAGTGTTTATTTTATGACTCAAAAAGAGCTTGTGGTCTAGTGGCAAGGTGGCGTGTTATGTAACAATGAGGTCTAAGGTTCAAGTCTTGGGTTGTGCAATAGAGTATTTATTTTGTTGCTTGAGCTGTGTAGGTAGTGGAGTTGGACTGAAACACAGCTAAGGGGGTTTGAATAGAATTTGAATAGAGTTGTTGGGGGAGTTGAGGAGATATCGGTGGACAGGTTCAAGGAGGGATAAGGGGAGAGATATTAGGAGAAAATCAAGGAGTTTTGAGGGGGAGAAATTGTTGTGCCGTTTGGGGGAAACTCTAGCTTTGAGAATTCGGCTAGGGAAAGTATTGGTCATTTTTGACATTAGAGAACATTTTGGTGTTAGCATCTGCCGAATTCTCCTTTCTTTCTTTCATTTATCGGCTTTTGGTTCTCCATTTCTTTTTCTCTCTTCTTCTTCTCCCTCAATTTGTGCTCTCTTGGTCGAATATCCTTTTTGTTTTTCAATTGGTTTACCTTTGCAAGGCTATTTCTCCTTCTACCTTCTAGCCGAATATCATCCTTTTGTTGTATCATTCTCTACGTCGATCTTCTCTCCACTACTTCTTGCTACCCCGGTGCTGCAAGTGTTTATACTCCTCACTTTTTGATTAAACCTGCTCTCTTCTATTATTTTTCTTAAAACCGAATACCCTCTTGTTTATTCTTTGTTTATCGATTGTTGATTCTTTCCTTGCGATGCGTTACTCATTGAGGTTCTAAGGTTTACTTCAAAGAGTGGGGATTGTAAGTGGTTTTGAAGTAGTCGCAACCCTTATTCTCAGCGTTCAATCAAGGTAATACAATATCTTACTTTTAGGGTTTAGGTCGTATACTGATTATGTTTCTATAGGGTATCGTTTGCGGATTGAGCCCACTTTTACGGCCTAACTTTGTTAATGAAATTGGTGTTGTGGTATAGATAATCGATAAATGCGTGTGATCACTTTTGGATAGTGGTCTTGGGGGATTAAAGTCGCCCTTATTCGAGCAAGATAAGGATGGGTTTTTTGGGGGATTAAAGTCGCACTATTGGATAGCGGTCTTGGGGGATTAAAGCCGCACGAGCGTGTAGGCCCACTTGGGCCGAGTAATGGGCCTTGGGCCTATTTATACTGTTATGACCATTTAGGTTACTTGAGTCGGTCGAGGTTACTGTGGACCTTTTGAGAGGTCGATATTTGCACCGAGACCCCAAAATATGTAAAATGACCAAAATACCCTCATATGGTAAAATGATCGAACTACGCCCATAAGGTAAAATGATCGAAATACCCCATAGGGTAAAATGACCAAAATACCCCCGTAAGGTAAAATTACTGAAATACCCCCATAAGGTATAATGACCGAAAGACCCCCATAGAGTAGAATGATCGATATACCCCTATATGATAAAATGACTATTATAACCTTAGGAGATGAAATGACTGTTATGGCCTCATGTTATGTATGACTGATTTGCTCTATGATATGCATGACTATAATTAAGCTTGACATTTTGCATACATGTACGATATTAGGTCACGATTTATTGCAAGGGGATGGGTTGTTATATTTGGAGGAAGTGTACCGTACTGATAAGGTTGCATGGGTCACCCAAGACAACTGTAGACCTACTGATGCTTATATGCCGTTTATTTTACTAGCAACTTTCCTGCAATACTGTTTCATGCCACAACAGGTGCTAATCTTGGTGTGTTTGGCTAGGTGGGTCGATTTTATCCCCACATGGTGTGTTTGACCAGATGGAGTGGTGGGTAGAGGCTAGATTCGATAGGATTTCTAACTGCATATCTGCACTGATTAAATATTTTGTACTGTTATTGCATCGATTAATGATATTACATACTGTCCACTACATGATTGATATCTGTTACTGTTATGGGCCAAGGCCCTACTAATACTATTACTGAAATTGGGCAAAGGCCCTACTGATTACTGTCATTGTGATGGGCTCAAGCCCAATCGTATACTGTTACAAGAAAGGGCATAGGCCCATACTGAACCGAACTGTTATTGTAACAGTCTCATTCCCAAACTATATTTATCTACTGTTTAATTGATTGTTTGCTTGTTAAGGGATTACACACTGAGTTTTTGTAAAATCACCCCTCTGTTTAACTGTATAGGTAATCCCTAGTTGTAGGCGAGTCGGCGCTACGAGGGAGTCGATGATGGCCACACTACCGCATCAGCTTTCGCTTTTAGCTTTTGATTTATAAGTAACTGAATTTGGGTATTTTTATGTAAAAAAGCCTCTTTAAAGTTATAAACTTTAAATTGGGGTTAAATTTTATTTAGTTTAATAAACTGCTAGTTGTAGAAAAATACGAGTTTTCAAAAGGAAACTATTTTCAAGGATACCACATTTTCGTAAAATACTGTAAAGGTTTCTACATCAAACAATGATTTAAATATAGTAACAAACTAATATGATCAACAGACTGCTAAAAACAACTTGAGTTTTCAATAAACGTGAGTTAGTATAGAACGGGTTTTCAATGAAATGTGTTTTTGAAAAACACTTCAATGTGATATCGCCAGATTCAGCCATAACGTCCAGGCCAGGTTTGGGGTGTTACACTACATTAGCCACCGAAATGGCTAAGCTAACTTACGTTACTTTTGAAGACCTTGAATAAACTTATTTTAGAGAAAATCGTAGTTGTACTTTGAGTTAGCTTAAAAGTATTCATTCATCAGGTCGTGTATACTTAGGATTCATTTTATTGTTGATAGTGTTGTTTTAGAAAAATCGTTTGCTTGTCGCTCTTCTTTTAAAAAAACTTGATGTTAAACTAATGCAACGGAAAAAATATTTTTCAAGTCATTTTGGAAGCTAAGTTGCCTTATTGATTTGTTTTTCAAAAACGATTCCTTTGCAATGTAGTAGAATCTAGGGAACAATATCAAATTTTACTTAAGCCTAATATCATGCATTATCTTATTATTATGCTTGAGTAATTCATGCATGCAAAAATCCCAGAAGAAAAGTTACCAAGCCACAGACAAGAAGTCATTAAAAATTATAAACCAAATCTAACTGAGACAGATTAATACTTATTAAAAATAGTTCGAGGTCCAAGGTGATTCTTCGAATGCTAAGTCTGGTCTTAATTTCAAGGTTTACTTGAAAAGTTAAACACTATTGTGGGGTGAGCTTATGAAAAGCTCAGTGTGAGTTGAATAATTATTTAAAAAAAACATAAATATCGAATATAGTAAAACATATTAGCTTTAATAGAAGAAAACAGAACCATCATAAGAATTTCATATCATTATATAGCCATTATCAAATTGATGTCAAATGGTGTATGAGCATGGGACATTATTCATTCGAGTAACAATCGTTAATTTTGATACCATTGAATACAACACACTACAACACATATCATAAATCAATAGCATTAGAATATGTCATGAGCATGATGTAATGTAAAAAGGTTCCTACCTATAGCATCCGCTACACACCACGTGTTCCCTAGAACCCGTCATCTGAACTCCTAAACATTATGGGCTTAAGCCTATTGTGGTTAAAACCACCGATAACAATATGCAAAAAATTCTGCTAGTAAAAAAATAGACAAGCTGCCAGTAAAAATGTGATAAATCGTCATTCCCCTCGGTACTCTAGGTGTAGTGCACTGACTACGAATAATGTGGACTTAATATGCCATCGGTACTCCACGAAACTCCTCCGTCAACCACAAAATCCCAACCCAATGCATATGCAATATTTCACACAATCTCATACATAATCTTATCTCAATACTTTTCACATTCATTTGACATGCTTAGCATGTCGTCAATAATCACATACTTTTAGTATATGGAAAAAATGTTCCAATCTTTCAAATTACCATTGTGTTGGTATCAATCAATATCATTCAATTTCACATACTTTACGAATTTTCATTGTGCACAAATAACACCCTTTTCAGTACACAACATAACAAAGATCTCATGCGTTTAAATCATATATAAGCTTAATATCTCAACACATCATATCATTTATCAAACATTCTCATATTTCATAACTCAAATATGCAATTCCAAACTCAATCAAACATTCATACTATCAAACTAGCAATTTTACCAACATGTCAATCTTTTAAGGCTCGAAACATACCTGGTTCAGCCACTCACAAAATCAATAATTTGGATATTAATTCAATCAAATAAGCAAGGTAATTTATCAAATATAACATGATATTTAACATTTTCAAAAAAATTTATAAGTTTAGGACCCACACCTTATTTTTCGCTTCCTCGTAGCACACAAACAAATCTTCCAATTTTCCTTAATAATTCCTTAAACAAACTTAAACCAAATTTCAGTATAAATTCAATAAATTTACCATTAAACCAGCCCTCAAACACCCACTTATGAGTTCAAACCAATCATTGAAATTATAACTATTTTATGAATACAAATTAGTTAGATTCCTTATATTGTATCGATGTGAACCATACGTACAATTGTTCTTCGGCTTTATAGATGATTTGGGACATTTGGGTTAGCACCTAATTCAATAATATACTATAAAATTAGTAGCTAATTAATTATTAAACTCATTCATCTAATCAATTCATAACCTTTACCCAACAACTATGTCGAATTAACAAACTAGTTATCCTTAATTGTACTTACACTTCACGATTTGTGAGATTTGATTGGCTAATTGATCAAGAACATGTCTCCCTGATTAACATGTGATTAAAGATTCATAATCCCTAATTAAGAGGGTTCAAGAACAAAATTTAATGCTGGAAAAATATGGGCATGACTAAGAAACAAAATAGCCCCCTTTCTTCCATATAAGCACATGTACACCACCCATGGTGGCCAAAATTGGGGCTAAATTTTAAAACTATTTGAGATCTCATTAAAATCTAGAAAAACACATTCGAAATCATTTAAAATCCACCAAATTCTAGATCTAGAAATTTTGGTTTTTAATTGACAAGAGTATTCGAGAAATTGAAGAGAAAATAGATCTTGCCCAAGCTAGTTGAATGAAACGACAATAACACTTTCTTAGCAACGTTTGAGATCAATCTTGGGGTTCAAGATTTTAGTTTTTGGGATAATTTAGATGAGGATAAATGTCACCAATAGAGTAAAGGAGATGATTCACAATCTTGATGCAAAAGGAAGAAGAAAGATATGGTAAAATGGGAGGTGTAGGCGACGACAACAATGGGAGAAAGAAAGAAAGAAAATGGAAGAGAAAAAAGTAGAGGAAAAGGTGAATGGCTAGGGTAGGGAAAACTGAATTAAAGGCTGAAAATACAATAAAAATTTGTATTTATACTTAGGTTTCAAGGGTATTGATGGTACACACATTAAAAAAATAAGAGATGTTACAAATTTTAATTATTTTGCAAGGGAAATGATTCAAACTTAGGACCTTATTTATTTTCCATGTTTTCTTATATTTATTCTAACCATTAGACTTCTTCATCATTTTTCAATTAATTTTGAAATATTTATTTTAAAAACAAGGCATGTCACATAATATGATTTATGGCAAAATTTACAAAATAAAAAAATGGTGAGAGAAAAGGGATTTGAACTTGGGTTTCAAGGGACGTTTCACTAACACTTAACCAACAAACCAATACCTCATTTATTTCCTAAAAATGCATAGATAATCTCAAAAATTAAGACATGACCACTCTCTTTCGATTCACAAACCTGATGTTACTAGCCCCTGATGTTTAGGATGTTACAAAGTTGGCCAAGCCCTATGGTAAGAGAATTTGTAGATATGTTTCCTGGGGAACTTCTTGGAATGCCTCCTAAGAGAGGCAAAATTTTCAATTGAACTGGAACCTAGAAAAACACATATTTCTTGTACTTCATATAAGATGACACCATTAGAGCTTAATGAGTTAAAAGAGCAGTTGCAAGATCAATTAAATAAGGGATTTATTAGACTAAGTGTGTCACCTTGGGGTGCACTAATTCTATTTGTAAAGAAAAAAAGATGGAACTATCACCTATGTATAGATTACTACCAGTTGAATAAAATCACAATAAAGAATAAGCATCCTTTGCCAAGGATTAAAGATTTATTTGATCAATTAAATGGGCTACTATTTTCTCCAAAATTAATTTGAGGTCTGGATTTTAGTAAGCAAGCATTAAGGGTGATAATGTACCTAAGACAACTTTTTGATCAAGGTATGGTCATTATGAATTTTTGTTAATGCATTTTTTATTGACAAAGGTGCCTGCTATATTTATGGGTTGATGAACAAGGTATTTTAGTCATATTTAGAACAATTTGTTGTAGTTTTTATCAATGAAATACTAGTTTACTCTAAGAATGAGACTGGTCATGAGGGACATTTGAGAACTGTGTTGAGAACTTTGCATGATAATCAATTTTATGTTAAGCTTAGTAAATGCGAGTTTTGGCTTAGAGAGATACCCTTTTTGGGGCAAGTTATCTCTGCTGATGGTATTAAAGTTGGCCTAGCCAATGTAAAGGTAGTACTTGAGTGGAATGCGCCCAAGAATGTATCTAAAGTTTGTAGCTTTTTGGGGTTAGCTAGTTATTACAGAAGATTGTGAAGGCCTTTTCTATGATAGTATCACCTCTGACTCAGTTATTGAAAAAGAAAGAAAAGTTTGAGTGGAATGATTAATGTCAACAGAGTTTTCAGAAATTGAAGACAATTTTGACTAAAGCTCCAGTGTTAGTACAAGTAGAGTCTTGCACAAAGTATAAAGTTTACAATTATGCATCTTTGAATTGGTTAGGAAGTGTGCTCATGCAGAAAGGAAATGTTATAACTTATGCATTACATTAGCTTAAACCTCATGAGACAAACTATCCAACTCACAACTTACAATTGGCATCAGTGGTGTTAGAATTGAAAATCTAGAGACATTATTTGTATGGAGAAAAGTGTCATGTATTCTCTGATCACAAAAGTTTAAAGTATTTGATGACTCAGAAGGATCTGAATTTTCATCAAAAGAGATGGCTAGAGTTGTTGAAAGATTATGATTTGACCATTGAATACAATTTAAGAAAGGCAAATGTGGTAGTTGATGCTTTAAGTAGAAAAACTGTGGTAGCCTTATTGTCTCTTCGAGTAAAAGTGAGTATGTCTAATAATAGATCCTTCTTAGCAGAACTAGTAGTGAAACCAACTTTTCTTTCATAGATATTAGAGTAGCAGATGAAATATGTTAAATGTGACTTGTTCAAGCAACAAATGATATCTAGCAAAGCAACAAATTTTAGTCTAGGAAAAGATGGTGAGTTAAGACTCATGGATAAAATGTTTATACTAGTTAGGAATGGGTTGAGAAAAAATTTGTTAAGAGAAGCTCATCAGGGAACTTTTTCACTCCATCCTGGGAGCATCAAAATGTATAAAGATATGAAATTTTCATTTTGGTGGCCTAGTATGAAAAGATAAATTTCAGAGTCTATTTTAACTTGTTTAACTTGTCAAAGAGTCAAAGCTGAACATCGGTACCTTTAAGTAAATTGTATCATTAAGAAATTCCAAAGTGGAAATGTGATAGAATTACTATATATTTTGTATCAGGTTTGTCCCTCAATCCTTCTAAGAAGAATTTTGTATGCGTAATAGTGGATTGGCTTACTAAGTTAGCTCATTTTCTACCTGCGAATACTACTTATTCTTTGAAAAAGTTAACTGAACTTTATATTGCTGAGATAGTACGACTTCATGGAATTCTTTCTTTCATAGTGTCTGATAGAAATCTAAGGTTTACCTCGAGGTTTTGGAATCAGTTACAGAAATCTTTGGGAATTAAGTTACAATTTAGTATTGCATTTCATCCTCAAACTGATGGTTAGTCTAAAAGAGTTATTTAGGTTCTAGAAGATATTTTTGAAGTTGTATAATTGATTTCATATTGAATTGGGAAAGGTATGTTACTTTGGTTGAGTTTGCTTATAATAATAGTTTTCATGTCAGGATGACATGTCTCCATTTGAAGCTTTGTATGGTAGAAGGTGTAGAGCACCTACTTTTTGGATAGAGGTTAGTGAAAGGTAGTTAGTGAGTCTTGAATTAATACTAAAACCTGAGGAGAAAGTCTTTGCTATTCGAAATCATTTCAAAGCTGGGCAAGATCATCATAAAGCTTATACAGATCTGAAAAGAAAAAAAATTTCATTTGAAACTAGAGATAAGGTATTTTTGGAAGTCTTTCGTTGGAAAAAAATCATCAAATTTAGCTAGAAAGAAAATTAAGTCCAAGGTTTGTAGGACCTTGTAAAGTTCTTGAGAAAGTTAGACCTATAGCTGACAGATTGGCTCTACCTCTTCAATTATTGTGACACCTAAAAATCAACCGGAATGTACCAATACGAATCCAAAGTGATACATTAGTCACCAAAGTGACTCTCCAACACAAAATAACCTAAAGCACACCCCAACCTTATAACACCTCAATTCTAACTAATAACTATCAAATATTTTTGCGAAAGTGATTTGTGAACCATTTTAAAACTTCCTTTCAGGATTTAAGCCTAAGAGTATTTAGGTAATTTCACCATTTAAAGCTAAACGAACCAGATTTTAATTCTAAATGATTACCAACTTTCATATAGTTAATCTATGCAACCCCTAAAATTCTATTTAATTAGCCATTTTTCCTTAATCCATTTATTAATTAAGGCTATATTAGCTAGGTTTTATTACCTTAATCATACATACAACTCTAATTGATCTAATTACAACTAATAAACAATATGTGTATAATAATTTAAACATTCAAAATCATGCTTAACAAACAACAATTAAAACATACAATGGACTTACCTTAGTCACAAAACTTTCCACTCCTTGACAAACTACAATTAAAATGTATTAGTGAAAATTTCATGCTTTAATCACCATATTTTCAATCATCATGTTATCACTTAACAACATACAATACTACACTCAACATTTAACCATAATACCAAACATTAAAGAAAAACAAATATAACATCTCAAAATTAATATCCAAATGTAAGTCTCAAACATCCATTACAAGTGTATCAAATTATCCCAATTGAGTGCCACAATGCCCTCTAATGTATCTATAGAAAAGTCCTTAATCTATACTACGAAGTAGCCTTAAACTTGGACCAGCCTTGCCCTTGCTCCTCGACTTTCCAAAGTTGGAAAAACTCTGCACAAAGCTGTGAGGGTGTGAGCTGAAAAAACTTAGCGAATGGCCATAAATTCAATAAGTAAATCACACTAAAGACACACTTAAACCAAGGCAAATCATGTATCAAATTTTAGGTATATGATCCATAGTTTCAATTATATTTTCATGCTCAATTATGGCATTCAATTGATTGAAATTTCCAGCAGCAATGCAACATCATAACATCATAATTCCACATGTTATTCTATGAGTAAAAATCATATTTATTACGACATATGAAAACATAATATATTTAACAAACACACACTTAGATTGACAGATGACATCCATTGAAAAATATAAACATGTGATCATGCATTGGATAAATGGATCTCCAATGTCCCAAATATCAAATAAAATACTCCGATTGAGTGGGGCATAGCCACGCACTCCCTTATGTCGCCTTGAAATCGCCAATGATTGAGTGGAGAAAAAAAGGCTTAGCACTCCCTTATTCACTCCAGCAAAGTCAATACTCCTAAAGCTATATGCTCACAAATAACACATGTAGTGGTGAGTACTCACTAATCCTATGGCATGCCATCTATATCCATGGATGCACCACGCAATGTTGCCAATATAACCAAACACACCTAGCATAAACACTGATATTTAAGCACTTAAACCAAGATATAAAAAATTAATTTAAAGTATGTCACTTAGAAATTTTAACAACATCATAGATAAGCTCAAAAAGTGTCTTATTCCATGGATCTAAAACCAACTATAAAATCATCATCAAGTGCTCTAATATACAGTAATCCATGCTCCAATTATTAATCAATACAATCCAAATCAACCATATCAAACACTCTATTCAAAGCTTCTATAAATCATTTACAAATATGCTTTCATAAAATTAAAATCAATTTTGAAATCTAAACCATTTGAGATACAATTGAATCACTAGAAGCACAATTCAAAACCTCAATTCGTAATGTAAATAGGCATGTTTACCAATTGCCTTTAAAAACCACTCACATTCACACTTTGCTTCTCAAGCCAATAGGTATTAAGCAATTGTGTTTGGACCTCAACTCTGATTAGCAGTGGCCCATCCTCGATGTGGATCTTAAAAAAAGGTAAAATACATGTTACAAGCTATCATTAACAAAAAGAAAATTAAAGAATCATGAACCACATAGATAGGAGACACCTCACCAATCTACCTTACCTAAAACTCACGATCTAGCAGAAACACAAATTTCAGCCCTCAAATGACATTTTCTGCACCAAAAATCATTTCTAAACATAATTCCTAATCTATCAACACAAAACCTAAGCATCAATTTCTTCAAACAAACCATTTCATAATTTTTTAGGAAATCAACTCATGCTCTTAGTTTAAAAAAATGGATTTGCCAAAACTAATCAACCAAACGAGTTTGATCTTTTGTTTTCTAATCAAAAACCTCTTAATAAACATGATTTGATCTGAAATATCCATTTAAACTTAGATTCCAACACAAAGCCGTGAATTTACCATTGATGAATCTCATGTTCAAGAGCTAAGAGGTTAAGATTTGATAAACCATTTTAATCAATTTAGATAAAAATAATGATTAAAACAACCTTAGAATGAATTTAGAGTTGAGAAAATACCTTCAATTGATCTGAAATCACTAATATTAAAGATTTTATTAAGATCTTTGAAGAACTCGGTTGAGTTTTTTTCTCAACTTTGGAAATCTTTTCTAGAGAATTTTGAGAGAATAAAAGATGAGATCTAATATTTGATATGTGGACTTCAAAAATGAAAAAAATAATGAGAGAAAATGCTTAGAAATTGGGTGAGAATTGTGTGTGAAGTGAAGAGGCTGCAACATTTTTGACCTAAAGAATCCCCACCTGATTTCCAAAAATTGGGGAAATTACTACCAGGCCACTCCCACAATTCCATTATTTTACTAAATAATCCTTTCCCTCCAAAATTTAAAAAATATGGGTAATTTTTCATAGAACCACTGAAATATTTCCCTTGTTTTGGAAAATGGTCCTGTTTAAATAATATTTTAAATTCTCTCAATTAAACCCCCATTTTAATTTATTTTTCAATTCTACTTTGATCAAAAATATTTATTTTACCAAAAAATTATTTAAAACTATAAAATTAATTTTTCTAAAAACATTTTTATTTTTTGGAATATTATTTCTTGATTTTTAAATGAAATTAAGCTAACTAACTAATAAAAAAATTTACTAATAAACCTGATTAACTCCTAATTTTCACTCAGAACCCGGTAAACTTACTTGAAACTACTAGACCTATTTTAGGGTCTTACAATTATCAAAGATTCAGAACATGTTTCATGTATCTATGTTGAGAAGGTATAGATCCAATCCTGATCATGTTGTACAGATTTAAAAGTTAGAAGTTGAACGAAACTTGTCTTATGAAGAAGAACCTGTCAGTATTCTAACAAGAGAGGTAAAAGAGTTAAGAAATAAAAGGATTCCCTTAGTAAAAGTTTTATGGAGGAATCATAGTACTGAAGAAGCTACCTGGGAAAGAGAAAGCCAAATGAGAGAGCAGTATCCACAATTATTTTTAGGTATAAATTTTGGGGACGAAATTTTCTAATTTGGAGAGAGTTGACAGCCCGGCCAGCGAAGTCTCTTTATCTGGTTATTGTTTATTGTACTGAATATAGCTTTGAGTAAGGAAAGTATTATATATGAACAAGTATAGGATTATGCGCATGCGCCAATTGGCAAATTTCGTGATTTGAAGAATCTTTGTTTTGGGCGATATCTATGGTTTGGTGGGTTCTTATGTGAGTATATGCCACCACAGATGTTTTGGTGATGACGTCAAATATGTAGTTTAATATATTTGTTTATTATTTTTTATAAGACTATTTAGTTAGTTCAATGAGAACTGGTTAGAATAGGACTATGATATTGTAGTTGATAAGACTTAAATTATGATAAGAGCACTTAATCACGAAAATCAATGGTACTAGTGGAATAATCTGATTCTTCCACTAAAATTTGTTTTTGTACTGACGTATATAAGGATATCAATGTCTTCACTGATAAACTTTGTGTGTTCTGGACATTTATCTTCTTATTGATTTTATTTGCATTCTATCTTAAAACTTAAGTCCAAAAACCTTACTTAGGTTAGATTCGTTGTATTCAGCCAACTCCCACATTTGTTTTATCTCTCTGGTAAATACTGATGAACCCTAGGTTATTTTTATAGTTATTTACGTATTTTTAGCTCTGCATGCATAAGTGCTAGAAGTATATGTCACGAAGGAAACTTCCAAATTCTCGGTTGTGTTAATGTTCTTGCATGCATGTTTGGATTCAATGGAGTAATGATCTGACACGTGTAATTGTCCATATTTTAGCTCAAGACATTGTAGAAGGTCCGAGTGGAATAGGCAAAGGTTTTACCATCTAGACTTTGTTGTAGTTTTGGTAAGTTACTTCTTACTTCCATGTGAGTACTATTCTTACTCTATATGTCATGTAAGGTAAGTGCTTATAGTTTTCAAAAGTGAAATGTGTGTACATGAAAAATGGTTGTTTAACGTTGTTAATCTGGATCTGTAAGTCTGTGTTAAAGTGTAAGAACCGTTTTTCATGCTTAAGCTACTACCTTCTATTTCTAACAAGAATGATATGGTCTGAATCATGGAAATGATATTAAAGAAATATATTAATGGTGTTGCCTTCGATGGAATGTACATTGAACTAGCAGATCGCGATACATAAAAATGGTTGCATAGCCTTTGGTAGGGCAAATGTATATTGCAATCCAGATTGACAAATAACGACAAAGGATACAAACCAAAGGAATATGAATTAAATGAATGTTATGAATCTGACTATGGATATGGGTACATGGCTAACATGAAAAAGGGTTGTCTGCATTATCATATGGGCATTTTGTATTGGAAACATGAAAATATATAGACTTTTTCATGCCCTTTTTAACTCAAATTCATGTAGTTTTGTAGTAATTCTTGTTGAAAAATATAATATAATTACAAAATAATTAAATTATACTCAAGTTACTAAAATATTGAATTTTAAATTTTATAATAAATTCTCACAAATTTTGATTTATTTTCGACAAATTTGCACAAATTGTAACACCCCAAATTTTGGGCCTAGACGAAATACGTTTTGAACAAGGGAACAGTTAGGAGACTACACATAAATATTTAGTTGTGCGAGCAAGTGACATAAATGAATGTCTGCTTCAGTGGTTAAGTGATTTAGAAGTGTTTGGCAGTGTTTGAGAAGTCAAGGGTTCAAGCCTTGGCTTATGCAAAATTTTTATTTTAAGTGAATAAAATCATTGGATCTAGATAGTAGGTTCTTAAATTATTGTGGTTAAAAAATGATACAAAGGAGTTGTTAGTCTAGTGGTAAGAGGCGTGTGGAGTGTACATGGGGTCTAAGGTTCGAGTGGCATCACATCAAAAAGGGAGTATTTATTTTGCTGACTAATTCGTGTGGATGGTAGAGTTGGATTGAAGTACTGCTAAATGGAGGTTGAACTGGTCATAGAGAGAATTGAGGAGGGATATTTGGAGAGATTTGAGGAGAGAATATTGGGATTTG
>CM025251.1:24851340-24881143 GCA_013677275.1 Gossypium schwendimanii
TTTCTCTTAATTAGACTAAATTCATCTAATTAAAACTTAATCAGACACATTACTAGACTCATAATTACTCCTAAAAATGATTTACAGACTCAGTTTACTAAGACGGAGGCCCGATAATATGCTTTTCTGATGCTTGTGAATTTTGGGTCATTACATTCTCGATCATGCAGTCATAATCTTTGAGTAGCTCAATCTATCACCGCTGCCTAAGATTCAACTCCTTCTAGGTAAGGAGATACTTGAGGTTCTTGTGATAAGTGTAGATAATATACCTCTCACCATACAGATAGTGCCTTCAGATTTTCAACGCAAAAACCATCACAGCCAACTTGAGATCATGCGTCAAATAATTTCCTTCACGTGACTTAAGCTGACGGGACTCATAAGTCACAACTTTTCCATCTTGCATCAATACACATCCCAAACCGATGTACGGTGCATCATTGTAGACCATAAATTCTTTACCAGATTCAAGCTGTATCAGCACAGGAGCCTGAGTCAAAATAGACTTGAGCTTCTCGAAGCTTGATTGTTGCGTATCAGTCCAAACAAAAGGAACAACCTTGCGTAGAAGCTTAGTCAAAGGAGCTGCAATCAGAGAGAACCCCTCCACAAACCGCCGATAATAACCCACTAGAACTAGAAAACTCTGGATCTTAGATACATTCTTAGGTTGTTTCCAATCAAGCACAACCTCATTTTTTCTCGGATCAACTCAAATCCGCTCAGTAGAAACCACGTGCCCCTGAAAAGTCACCTCACGGAACCAGACCTCACACTTGGTCAACTTAGCGTAGAGCTATTTCTCACAGAGTATCTGAAGCACTACTCTAAGATGTTCATTATGCTCATTCTCGGTCTTAGAGTAAACTAAAATATCGTCGATGAAGACCACGATGAACTGATCCAGGTATGGCTGAAAGACTCAGTTCATTAGATCCGTGAATGTAGTCGGAGCATTCGTCAGACCAAAAGGCATAACTAGGAACTCGTAATGTCCATAACGAGTCCTAAATGTAGTCTTATGAACATCCACCTCCTTAACTCTAAACTGATGATACCCAAAACAGAGATCAATTTTTGAAAACACTGAAGCCCTTCAGAATTGATCAAACAGATCATCGATCCTCGGAAGTGGATACTTATTCTTCACAATCAATTTATTCAGTTGTCAATAATCAATACACATCCTCAAAGTCCTATCCTTTTTCTTAACAAAAACAATCGGTAGCCTCTACAGAGACACACTAGGACAGATGAAACCATGATCCAGAAGATCTTGAAGTTGAGATTTAAGCTCTGTAAGCTCCTTCGGTGCCATACGGTATCAAGCGATAGATACCAGAGCTGTACTCAGTAGAAGCTCAATGCCGAACTCAACTTCCCGTTTCAGAGGTAAACCCGGTAACTCCTCAGGAAAGGCATCTAGAAAATCCCTCACTATTCTGATATCCTCGATAAAAGAGTCCTAAGAAATAGAAACACTGACATAAGCCAAATACTCCTCACACCCTTTCCAAACTAGTTTTTTAGCCATAAGAACAGAGATCACATTGGACAAAAAACCTTGACGCTCACCGATCACAACCACCTCCTTATCATCCTTAGTCCTCAGAACGACCCTCTTAGACACGCAATCCAAACTAACTCGGTGCTCAATCAACAAATTCATACCCAGAATCAAATCGAACTCCCCAAACGGTAACTCCATCAGATTTGCCAGAAATACAGTCCATTACACCTCTAATAGAACATCCCTATAGAGTTTACTAACCGAGACAGACTACCCCAACGGACTCAGTACAGTGATCTCACTAGAAGTGCTCTCAATAGAAATCTCCAGGTTTTCAGAAACAATACTAGCTACATAGGAGTGTGTAGAACCTATGCCTATCAAAGTAGTATAAGGTACAACAAAAATAAACAACGTACCTGTGATAACATCAGGAGCATCTTTATCCTTTCGACGTCGAGCAGCATAAACTAGTGCAGGCTACCGCGCCTCTGTCTGACTAGCACCTCTGCCCAGTGCTCTCTATCCACGACCCATACCATTACCACCCTTAGCCAGTCCACGACCCCTAGGTGGCTGCTGAACTACCTTCTAAGGCTATACAAAACTCTGTCTTGAAGCTTGCATCTAATCCACCCGTTGTGGACACTCTCTAATATGGTGCTCTGAATCCCTCTTATTCTTACCTCTATGTTGGTCCCTATTCTGGCCCTCCACGCACTTAACTTCCTCTGTGATCTTCACCTTATCCACAAGAACAGAAAACTTGTGCTCCCTCTGTTGAGCAATCAGTACTCTCAAGTTATTCCTCAAGCCATCCTCAAAGCGGAGGCATTTCCCATACTCAGACGCCACCATGCCTCGAACGTAGCAACTCAACCTCAGAAACTCAAAATCATACTAGGCCACAAATCTATCACCTTACGTGAGATTCATGAACTCATGCCTACAAGCATCCACATAGCTCACATCTACATACTTTCCCTAAAAGGTAGTCTTGAAAAAATCCCAATTCAGACGATCAGGCTGAGTACCCCTCCTCAATCGATAACCACCACTGATATGCCTTGTCGCGAAGCAAAGAGACTGTACCCTTAAGTTTCTACTCGGGTGTACAGTCTATATCATTCATGATCCTCTTGGTGGCCTCCAACCAATACTTGGCTACAGTAAGGGCGACTCTAGTAACACCCCTAAATAGTGCAACACCATTAGATCAGAGTCGTTTAGTTATCGACCCACGGCTCACAGGTCCAGACTGGGGTCCAACGACCCTATCCAATATCCTTAACATGGCTTGGGACAATGCGTCGTCCCTAGCCGAACGACTTTGAGACCTAGTCTTAGTAGCAGGCGAAATCATTGTCTCACTCGTATCTACGTTTGGCATACTGCCCAGAGAGGAAGACTCAGTTCGAGCCCCCTACAGCCTCTACCACGGCCACGAATACCAGGTCCACGAGTTCCACAAGCGCTCATCTTATATTTCAAATTTTATCTACATTATAAAATTTTATGCATCAATTTCAATATTTATTAGCAGATATTTTATGCGTAAATTATTAGAAGTTCAGAATTATTTTAAGAAGTTTTAGTCTCTAACTATTTCAGTACAGTTTTAGAAAGTACTAACTACAATGTTTTCAGAACATTCTATCAAAAATTCATAAATACTTATAGGATCAGCGCCTAAGACTCGGTGTACCACATACTTCCTCAAATACCCAAATTATTTGAAAATCAGTTCTCTTTTGAAATAAAATTTTGGAACCCAAAATTTTATAGCCTGAGCTTTGCAACTTGGCTATGATACCACTAAATGTAACACCCCAAACTCGGCCTAAACGTTATGGCCGAATTCGGTAATATCACGATAAAAGGTTTTGAAAATGGTTTCGTTACGATACATCATATTAGCTTATAACTCATGTTTGCTTATGTCTGTTGTCAAAAACGTTATGAATTTTTTCTTTTGCCAGAACATAATTTACAGTGGAAGTCTAATAAAACCATTATATTTTGGAAATACAATTCGCAATTTTTAGAAAAACCTTTTCTTTGGGTAAAACCGTCGTTTCCATAAACGTTTTGTTAAACCATGCGAATAAACAAGCAAACAAAACCAAAACCAAAAGTTTAAAAACCGTCCACTCTAAAGAGTCCCAGAAATTACAAACTTTCAATTAAGTCTAAAATTTAAATAAAAACCATAATTACTAAGTATAATAAGTTCCCAAACGAGTGGTCACAGCTGAGTCTCTGTCGCACAAATCTACCTAAGTCTGAGGATTACCTGAACAGAATAGACAAATAGATGTGAGTTTTCGTAAACTCGGTGTGTAACCCAACAGACATAAACATGCAATACACACAAAAATCACATGCACAGTTAGATTCAGATTCAGATTTGGACTCATGTCCATTTCAAATACACCTAACAGTTACAGTTATGCAGATCAGATATATAGATTCCTACCCCCATCCTCTACACACCAACTCCAACCATCCCATCACACCATGTGGGTTTAAAAACACCCACCCATCCCTACACGCCATATCGTGCCATTACAACACATATCAGATAAAGTGCAGCAAAGCTACCAGAATATAGGCGAAGATTGCCTTTTAGAACACTTCCTCGATATATACAATCCCACCCTAAAAATAGATATAAAAAAAGATATAGATACAGATATAATGTGCTTATCATGCTTGTGTACAAATATCAGATATACGTATAGCAGACTAGTCAGGCATGCATAAAAGTATCCTACTCAAAGCATACTATCAGAATTTCAGATCACATAATCTAGGGTTTGGTTAGCCCTCACCGACCCTACGGTAGGCCCAAAGTCGATTGGAGCGATCCGTATGACCCCAGGGAAAATTTCAAAAATATGGACCCACATGCCCGTGTGGGCTCACACGCCCGTGTGGTCCATACGCCCATATTAGCCTTACCCGTGTGGCCCACACGGCCTGGCCCAAAATCCATACATCTGTGTAGTATGTCCGTATGGGCCCACACACCCAATTTGGCCGAGCTCGTGTGACCCACACGGCCACACCCATATCACCACACAGTCGTGTCTTGCAGACGGCCATGCCCTCATCAAACACACGATCGTGTCTCACACATGGTCACCTACACGGTTGGCCACAAGCCCGTGTGGCCTCGACAGTAGGCAATTTTGGCTTTCACCGAAGCCTCATTTTTTTGCAATTTGGGAACACTTATTGTGGTTTTGCTGCGAAACCAGCCCCGAGACCACCAACACCTAAAAATAAAATCCCAAAGTCCTATTAAGATCTGATTTATTAAAACAACTAAAACTAAATTGAGCAACGTTCCACACTTACCACCGCAAAATGACTACACACGAAAGTTAAATCGTCAGAGCGCAAACTACAAATTTACCACCTTTACCTACATAACCAATCGCAGAGTTTAGATTTCCTACAACAACCCCACGCTACTCAACGAAGAGAATTGAGAGGCTTACCGAAATTGTGCGAACAACAATAATGGTGAACAAGAAAATTGAAAGGAACAGAGGAACATGGACTACGCCAGAAAGAGGAAGAACAAAAATAAAAGTAACAAAAAGGTAGAGAGGGAACAGAAACTGAAGTTAATTTTGGAAGAAGGGAGAAACAAATTAAAATTTGAAAAAAAAAAGGAAATAAGAAGATATGCCAACATAATCCCTTAATTATCTCCCACTAACCCACTACACATAACTTCCTTAGAATTTTAACTCAACCGAAACTCTATCAGACAACCGAGCAAAAATATCAACCACGCTTGCGCTGGGATTCTAACACAGGACCCCCAACACACCAACTCCCTTACCACTCGAACCAACAAATGCATTTTGATATAAAATAGCATACAACCCTATATAAGCCCACTCAACAAGGGTAAGGCTAGAATTAGAAAAACAACAGAATTTGGCAAAGGTGAGACTTGAACCCAAGACCTCACATACACACCCAGAACACTTAACCATTGAAACAGATATCCATTTGTGTCAAATATTTACAGAAACATAAATAGATTAAGTAGGGTGTTACATTGATTATATGTGGAAAATATGTGGTAGGTGGATGCATGTTTGTATGAGAAAAATGGCTTGAAAGTGGCCTATTTTTCTTTCACACGGGCAATGACATGGGCGTGTGTCTCAACCGTGTGTGACACATGGCCAAGCGATACGGCCATGTGTCCCCTATAGCTTTCAAGGGGTTGTAAGTCAAGCTGTTACACGGTCTAGCACATGGGTGTGTGGCTTGGCCTTGTGACCCAAGTTAGTAAGTTACACGGGGACGGACACGTGCTAGGACACGGCGGTGTGTCCCTACTTCAAATGTCCACATGGCCTAGCCACATGGCCATGTGACCCTTACATTTTGAAAATTTTCATCTTTTCCATGAAATTTCTATATGTTTCCAATTTAGTCCTAATTTGTTTCTAATATGTTGTTAGGACCTCGAGGGCTCATATAAGGGACAATATATATGCTATTGATGGAATTTCTATGATAAATGTTGTGAAGTAAATGCTTTATATTTTTGAAAAGTTCTAAAATGTAAACTCCAGTAATGCTCTGTAACCCTATTCTGATGATGGATTCGAGTTAAGGGTGTTACACATGATGATGGGGGTGATATCTGATTGTATTTTGAAAGAAATTGTACTTAAGACTTATATTGATGGATTATGACTTAATGAAGTTCATTAAATTTTATGGAATGATTTAAAAGTACTTTATTTTGGGTTAATAAAATATATTATTGAAACTTTATATGTCATTTGGCTTATACTCTATTTTTCATATTTTATTAAAAGATTTATTTCAAACACTAAGTTTTTCCAAAGTTTACACTAGAAATAGTTTAAGATAATGATTTTTTATAGTAACATGCCTTACTTGGATTTTTCCTAAAGGATTGGGTTTGGTGTGTTAAAATAATAATTTCTGAAAAACAACTTATGATGCTTGACTTTCTCATGTCTTAAAGCATAAATCACACAATGCATTAAAGTCCACAAGTTGATCCCAAATATAATCAATAAAAACTCCAAATTAAAAATAATTAAATTTATTGATAGGTTTGAGGAAATTAGTTAAACACAAACAACAATTTAAAGACTTTATCGTATAAACATATAGCACCCTCCCTACACTTAAGATGTACATTACCCTCAACGTACAAACAATTATAATCAGAGTAAGCAAAATATCATAAGGGAGTAAGACAACTGAAACTGCCCTAAATTTGGATGATTTCAATGAAATAGTGAAATTTAGAAACGTGGAAGATCCTAAATTAAGTACATGGTTCTTAGCACACTAATAATAAGATAGAAAAAAATAAAATAAGATAAAGAGATTACAAAATAGAAAAACAGGTGACAAAGAAATAACAATAAAATGAATAATAAAATAAAATAAAACATATAAGCTCGACAAATAAAATAAAAACAAATAATAATAAAAGATAGTTTTGGGGACTTTTGGGTGTGTGACAACGAAAAAGATAGAGCGACAGTTAGGGTTTGGGTTTGGTTAAATGGGGTAAAAAGGAAACAAAAAAAAAACTAGTTTAAAGAAACGTCACATAGCCATGTGGGCCACACGATCGTGTATCTTTTTGAGGCTGTGTGGCCTATTAAAAACTTTTCAACATTGCTCAAGTTTTCACACGCCTGTGTTTCCTACACGACCGTGTCACCCGTTCGTGTGTTATCATCTAGACCGCGTGTGGATTTCGTTTGCTTCTCCTACGACCGTGTATGGGTTCGTGTGGATCACACGATCATATTTCCAAACAGTGTGAATCCACTTAAGCAGTGTGTATCAGAAGAAAATCTAAAATTGGCTCTAGTATTCATAAGATCCATGACATGCCTGTGTGTCTAGGTCGTGTGTACCACATGACCATGTGGACAAACCGTGTGGAATTAATTGTTCTTTTCTCCCACGGCTGTGTCAAAGGGTATGTTGGTCACATGCCCATATCTCCAAGCCGTGTGGTCTACCCCAGACCGTGTGACACTTTTTTTATTTATTTTTATTTTTTTATATTTTATATTTTTTAATTAATAAGAAACTAAGCATACAACAAAATTAAATGAAAATAAAATAATAATAATAAATAAAACACTTGGGTTGCCTTCCGAGAAGTGTTTGTTTAAAGTTTAAGCTCAACTTCCCTTTTCAAGCTTACGGTTAAGTCAAATTTTGGAGGCGAAGCTCCTCTCTTTCGTTATCAATATAACCACCAAAATAAAGTTTGAGATGATGATTGTTGACCTTGAATGTGTTGTAATCAGGGTGTGTTACCTCAATGGTTCCTTATGGGAATACGTTTTGTACCACAAATGGATTCAACCATATCAATTTTAGCAGTACTTTGTCTCCATAAAACACTCTAGATTGTCCAGCAGTACTTTGTCTCCAAATTTGGATTAGTTCATCCACTTTACATGCACACCATGACATTGGTTTGCTAATTCTTTGAATGTTTTCAGGTTCTCATTAGCCTTTGTTTGACATTTATCTAATTCATCGAGCTGCACCATTCTCTCTTCACTTGTCCCTTGATTTCCATCACCTTGAAAAGAATACGGTTCTAACACATCTTCATGATTGATTTCCTAAAAAGAACGTTGTGCAGCATGATTACTAACATCAACATAATGACGAGTATCATCTCACTCACTAGAAACTCTCACAGCATCACGTGTTTGAAGAGTAACATCTTCATCACCAACCCTCAGCACAAGTTCACCATTACTAACATCAATAACAATTCTAGCAGTGGCTAAAAAAGGTTGACCTAAGATCATGGGTACCTCAATATTCTCATTCATGTCCAATATAATGAAATGAACTGAAATATGAATTGTATCTACTTTAACAAGTACATCCTCAATAATACCCCTAGGATACTTAATTGATCTGTCGGCTAATTGAATACTCATCCTAATAGGTTTTAGTTCCTCGAGGCCAAGTTGTGTGAACATTTATAAGGCACTAGATTTATGCTAGCAACCAAATCAACGAAAGCTTTTTCTACATTTAAGCTACCAATAAAACAAGGAATAGTGAAACTCTCTAGATCTTTAAGCTTAATGGGTAGTTTGTTTTGGAAAAGGTCGAGCACTCCTCGTTGAGCTCCACAATGGATAGTTTGTCTAACTTCCTTTTATTTGTTAATAGCTCCTTTAAAAAATTTGTAGACTTGGACATCTCTGAAAAGGCTTCAACAAAAGGTAAGTTAATATGCAAATTTTTAAAAGTTCAATAAATTTACCATATTATTCATTGATGCGGTCTTTCTTCAACTTTGTCAGATATGGAATTGGTGGTTTGTATTCTCTGACCACTGGCTTATGCTCTTTCTTGTATTCCTCAACCCCATCACTTTTCTCAACATATTTTAGATTCAACTTTTTTCTAGGCTTGGCTAACACCTTTCCACTTCGTACAGTGATTGTGTAGACTTGCTCCTTTGGGTTTGTTTTAGTGTTACTAGGTAAACTGCCTTGTTGTCTCTCTGAAACCAATTTAGCAAGCTGACTAATATAATTCTCGAAGCTCTGTATCAATGCCTGTTGATTCTTCAAAGCTATTTCAGTGTTCTGAAATCTAGTTTCTGACACTGAAATAAATTTAGTCAACATCTCTTCCAAATTTGGCTTCTTTTCTTAC
Source organism: Gossypium schwendimanii (assembly GCA_013677275.1). Taxonomy (NCBI): domain Eukaryota; kingdom Viridiplantae; phylum Streptophyta; class Magnoliopsida; order Malvales; family Malvaceae; genus Gossypium; species Gossypium schwendimanii. The sequence continues at coordinate 24,860,573 of CM025251.1, forward strand.
TGATAAGGTTGCTAAAAACCTAGAGGGGGTTGTGACCTTTGATTTCCTTAACCACCCCAAAAGAAATTTGGATGATTCCTCCATCATGGATTATAATTGTTGTTGTAGCCATTATTCTGAGGTTTAGAATTATTATCCATAAAATAGACTTGTTCATGCTCCATGTTAGACTTGAAGCGTAAGCATTCTGGAATGATCATCCCCACTCCAATCGCATCACATTTCATTATCAAATTCACCTATTTACTGCAACTCAAACCATGAATCTTTTTACTCAACTCTTCCACCTGACTCGCCAACATAACAACTGTATCTATATTAAAAACATCGACTGCCTTAGTAGGCTTTGTTCTCATAACGTTCCACTGATAGTTATTTAGTGTCATCTCCTCAATAAATTCTTGGGTTGTCTCAGGTATTTTATTATTTAAGGTTCCACCAGTTGCTACATCAATTATCTGCCTAGTCGAGGGATTCAAACCATTGAAAAATGTTTGTACTTGAAGCCACAAAGTTAATCCATGATGAGGGCACCTCAGAAGGTCTTTAAATCACTCCCATGCAACATACAGTGTCTCAAGCTCAAATTGAGCAAAAGAAGAGATGTCATTCCTCAACTTAGTTATTTTGGCTAGTGGAATATACTTCAACTAAAAATTTTCAGTCATTTGAGCCCATGCTGTGATGGACCCCCGTGGAAGTGAATTCAACCACTGTTTCGTCTTATTCTTCAAAGAGAATGGGAACAACCATAAGCGTATGGTATCATCAGTAATGCCATTGATCTTAAATGTGTCGCGGATCTCTAGAAAGTTAGTTAAATGAGCATTTAGATCTTCATCTTGCAACCCATCAAACTAAACATACTATTGTACCATCTGAATTGTGTTCGGCTTAATCTTAAAATTATTTACAGCAATAGTCAGTTTAACAATACTCGATTCAGCCCCAATCAGAGTGGGCTTAGCATAGTCATACATAATCTAAAGATCAAGACGTACAGGAAGTTTCAAATTAATAGGATTATTATCCATCTGCACAGTAATGTCCTTTCATCTAATAAAATCTGTTGACCTTGCCTTGCTTCTTTAACCTCCTTCCGATTTTTGCGAGCAGTTTTTTCGATCTCACTGTAAAAAATTAACAATTCCAACCGATTGCCTTTAGTTATAAACCAAAAGAACCTGTAAGAACCAAATAAAAGAAAAATTAAAATGTAAAAATTAAATTTAAAACAAAAAAATTAAAAATAAAAATGGCTAAATTAATAGAAATAAAGTTTTCCTAATATTCTAGTCCCCAGCAACGGCGCCAAAAACATGATGCATCTTGAAACTAACTAAAAGTTTGACTAAGTCAAGTGCACCTATCAATTAATAGTATAGCTACGATGAGCAAATATATCATTCCCACGAAGACTAGAAGTACTAGTAATTATCGTCTTTCTATTAGTTAACCGAATAATTCAAGTGATTGATTAAAAACTAAAATTAACTAAATTATCAACTAACGAACACGACAAAGAACAAAAAATAAAAATAATTGATTAATAACCAAGAGACGAAACAATATCCAAGAAAGAATTCACCTAGATTTCATCTATCACTATCAATCTAAATTATGCAATTTCTTTACTTAGTATCTTAATCCGTAGAAATCCCTAAATTATGCTAATATCTCTTTCGAGCATAAAAGCAACTGACTCTAGGTTGATTAATTAAAATTTTTTTCTAATTAAAACTCCTATTATCGCATTAACTCGTTCTATGCATTTCCCTATTAGATTTGACTCTAATTCAGCAGATTTATGTCGTCCTATTTCTAGGATTGCATGCAACTCCACCGATTTAAGTATATCAAATATGGATTAATAATCTAGAACTATTATACCAAGAATTAAACACATATAATTGAGAACAAGAAACTTAATATTTATTGCATAAAATAAAAATCAAACAACAAAATACATCATAGGTTCATCTCCCTAGGTATTTAGAAAATTGGTTCATGCTTGAAAATAAAAACATCCAAGATACAATATAACTGAAAAAAAATAAACTCATGATAATCTCCTAAGAATTTAACTAAGGATCTTCAATCTTGACGAAAATATTCTTCAGAGTCGGCTTCAATGGTGTTTTTCGAGTTGTTTTCTTGAATATTCTATGACGGTCCCACTTGTCTTCTTATTTTTGTCATATATACATTTTAGAATGTTAGAAAAACCTAAAAATTGTGATTTTCCGCTGTTTGGTATGCAATTCCATGAAATCAACACGGCCAACCACATGAAAGTGTGGCTCCTATAGCTTGCTCCAATTTTTTTATTTTCGTTCGTTTTTTTGCTCCCAAGTGCTCCATTAAGAATCACCAAACATAAATTTAAAGAATTAGAAGTATAAAATTTACTGGTGTTATACGGTAGTGCTGTGCTGGTGACAACTACAAGGTTGAATTGAATATTTGTCCAAGTTTAACAATGACCTTATCAATGATAGCAAAGTCGAACGTGGATGAGTAATGAATACTCCAGAATTAAGATGCAGGTACTTTGAAAGGTGACCTGATTGAGAAAGGGTGCAATGCTATTTATTCATATTTTAATCTTTTAGATCTCTCTGGCTGAATGGTAAAAAAGGATTATTCAGTTTCACCAGAAAACCAAGGAGATGGGGTTAATTTCTAATACTTCAATCAGAGATATAATCGAGCAGTTGCAGGGCAGGACTAACAGAAATATAAGAGATGGTGGATTGAACATATTAATTAAACTTTCATATTATCATTATCATATCTATTTCCACGCAAGAGATTGCTTGCTCAAGCTTGAGCGACAGGAGGTGTTACATGAGCGCCATCAAGAAACAGAGAGAGAAACAAAGATGAAAATATATCAACCATAAAACCATTACAAAGTGTGACAACATTGACCACATCTTTTATGAAAGAGAAAGGGAAAATGGTCCTAAAGTTGCAAGGACCAATACTTGTTCCACTTTTTTTCTCCTCGATTTTCACTTGTACTCCAGAATCATGTTGTTTTCAGGGGACAAGCCTATACAGGCCCTCAGTATGTTCTCCAGCATTGCACGTTGCTTTGACAGTGCATTCACCACGGGTGTGCCTGGTGGAACCTGTTTTCACCAAACGACTCATTACTGACCAAATTTAACCTGAAGGAGTGAATCTCGTGATTCTCAAGATTCTGTTCACATTCTTGCATGACATAAAAAAACAAAGGACTCACAAGAGGGGCCTTGGTGAGGTAACTGAGGATAGTAGCCACAGGGTGGAAAGAGTGGAACTTGCCCTGTACAATGAAACTTCATGTCAGTATTAATGGTCAAACCTAGAAGAGTTAACCACCGAGTCATACCTCTCCTTCAGCTTTGAGATGGATCCTGGTGCTAAGCTCAGCAAGAAGAACCAAATCTAGGATGATGGGAGCAGCCAACAGGGAGTCCTCGCATGTGTTATGCAACACAATGGTGTTCTTGCCTCCCATGAATATCTCTGATGTGTACTCATCCATGGCTCTCTTGCTATCTCCAACATATGGCACATGCTACAACACACAGAAAGACAAAAGTGCACATTAATTAATTTTGAAGGTCTCAGTTTGCAAGTGCATGAAGTGGCTGAGATGGGTAAACTTATTACCTTGATGACCACGACATGATCAGGATGTTCACCGGGTTGATAAAGGATTCCATTGCTTGAGACCATGTCATCCACAACATTGCTCTTGGAGATCTCCTTGGAGCGGAAAGTTTGGGGAGCTGATAGATTCATGCCATCATTGTTTCCCAGATGGTTGTAGCTCACTATTGATGTTGGCTGTTAATTTTTCATCACCATTAGTACACAATTACTACCCATCAATGTCACATTATTATCTTTATCCTGACATAAGCTACTTCCAAACCACATGCATGTACTCCTACTTTTGTTGGTATCCTTTGCCTAGTCTACAAATTATTGTGATAGATAGTGTCATGAAGTTGAAAGATTTGTACCTTGATACCAGCCCCAACAAGGAAATCCACTAGAACGGATTTCATCTTGGTCTGGCCACTCTTAAAATCGTCTCCTCCAATCAGACAGTTCCTCTGGATAGCCAAATCAATTAACCCTGGATATGATTACAGATCATTAAAAGACCAATTCCATAACATTTCAAAGAATTAAAAGAGAAGATAGCTCAGTTGAATTAGAACCCGGAACAAATGTGTTTTGTGGGCTTCCATTGATGAAGGGAACATCCTCAAAAACACAAGCGATAGCGTACAAAGTGGAAGGAGAAATCTCTGACTCATTTTTCTCAAGAGAAGCCAAGAGGTTCTCCATGGTGTCGTTTAGCCCCACAACGACATTGCTGTACCTCTCAGTGTTTGCAGTCCAGAGTACAACCACCTTGTCCACCTTGTTTTTCTCCTTGAACTCCCTAATCCAAACACAAATAAAAAGGTCAGCCACAGTCGTAGTGCCAAAATAAACTCTTTTCAGCTTTAACAAAATTCTCCGGAGGCTAGAACTAAATATAATACCTAATATCTTTAATGATTTGCTGAATTTGTTCTTTCTTGGTACCCTTGATGACGTTATTGGCACGTTCACCTTGGTTGGCAGCAATGAAATCTGGGTCGTAGATTCCAGGGAGTGGGACCATGGATTCCATGTAGGGCCTTAGCTGTTTTTGCAGATCAATGTCAAAGACCTTGGCTCTAGCCATTGCATCAGCAAGGTTCATGTCACTTATGTCCCATCCTCCAAATACAATATCCTCTGGGTTCACCTGTTTTTATATATTGTTACTTGTCTTTAGCATTCCGACGAATAACAAGTTAAGAAACTGTCATAAAAATGAAAATTCCAGCTTAATACCATAGGAAGAAGGCTCTTAAAAGGAGCATAAATCTCCTCCCCGTTGTAAGACCCAACTCGGATAGTTGATGCTTGAGTAAGTGAACCAAAGTAATTAGCTTGTTGCACCTTGTCCTTAGTGGCCCAGGACACTCCCCTGAGAATATCCATTACCCATATCCTCAAAATCAACAATCAAAACTAAACAGAAAAAATATAAATATAAATAAATAAATAAAATAAAATAAAACTCACCATCGGTTAGCTATAACACCACCAGTCAGGGTTGAGCCATTGTTTCCTCCCCATCCAACAAGCATTACCCTAGAACATAAAATAAATTTAATGCAAAGTTTTAACACAAACCAAGAAAAGGAAACCCAGAAGAAATGAGTAGTTTTAGATTCTGACCCCAGATTAGGGACATGGATATCAGTTCTGAATTCATATTTAACAGTCTTGGGCTTGACAACCCATTGATAGGTTCCATCCCTGTTCTCATGAACAAGCTCAGTAGTCTCATAGTTGTACACCGACTGGATTGCATTGTCTGTGTACTTGACATATGGACTCTCAACCTTAAAGCTCTCAATGAACATTTTTGCCGATATTCTGTTCTTGAAACACTGCTTGGTTTTTTGGGTTTGTTTTAAAGCTTTGGTGCTCCATTGTTAGGGACCGGGGAAGTGTATATATAGAGGAGATGTCTACACGCGGAGCAGCGGGAATGCTTGATGCCCGCACGTAAAATTTTACAATTGGTGGTTTGGTTTTAGGAGAATCTACGCCATGCAAGTTTCTTAACTGGACCATTGAATGGAGCCACAGGCACGGAAAGGCACGTGTGAGGAGGAGGTTTCGTTTGTGACACGTTTGGTTGTGATTAGCACGTGGCGTGATCAAGTGCAGGAAAAGGGTTTTCGGTAGCTGTGGAGTCCGCGCCCTTTGAATGTAGTCGACGGAAAATGCTTGGCTCTACTCATGCACCGGTCGGGTGACACCGTGACATCCAATGAGGTACTAAGCGGGCAATTGTCACTAACTGTAACTGCACCGTTGTACTAAGCGGGCAATTGTCCCTAACTGTAACTGCACCGATGTAGTGGGGTGCATAAGGTATCTATGGGTTGGGCTGGGTGGAGGTTTAGTTTGAAATTTTTTTTGATTTAAATTTATTTTTGGGTTGGTTTGTCCGCTCAAAACATCCATTTTAATATTTAAAAACAATAAAATATTAAAATTATATATTTAATTGACATAAAATTAATTAATTTTAAACTTTTAAAATATTTTTTATTATTTAAATTAAACTCGAAACGGATAGGGTAATAGTGTTAAAATTTGTGTTCAAGCTTAGTTCAATTATCGAGTTGTATAATATAAATGCATTTTGCAGTGCAATTACCTCGGATGAAATCTTAAATTGTAAAATTTAGTGAGTTTAGTGTTATGTTTGTTAAATTCAATCTGGGGCTCTTAGAAAAGAAGAAAGTCGTGACAGAGGGATTTTCAAGAACTTTAAGAACTTGAAAATTCAATGTAAAATTTTATAGTTAATTGTATCATATATCCTTAAACTATAATCTTCATTTTAAATTGGTCTCTAAATTTTAAAATACTCCCCAAATTATTAATGTCTATTAATAAGGTTCTTTCATTACTAAAATTATTAATTTAATTGTTAAATGATATGTTAAATATTATGTGACATAGTTTAAAATGAAAATTTTAAAGAAAAATGAATGTTGTAAAAATGAAATTGTAAAAATATTAGTTTTGAGGTTTTCAAAGCTTTTACAAGAACTTTTATTACTAACTCTCTCTTTTTCAGTTTTATTTTATTTTTAGTTTTACTTTTAAAATTTATGTGGTAACAATTTACTTTTCTTTAAAAATTTTATTTTAAATTATGCCACACAAAACCATTTAACGGTTAAATTATTAGTTTTAATAATTGAAGAACTTAATTGATATAATATCAATAGTTTTGAGGATGCAATTAGAATGTTTTCAAAAACTTAGGGACCAATTTAGAATGAGAGATATAGTTTAGGAATTTTTAGTGCAATTAACTCAAAATTTTAATATTCAAAGCAAAATTTCTAAAATTAAAGACTTAAAGAAAATAATCCAAGATGGAAGAATGTATTGATGAAACCGAAAATAGAAGATGGATGATGAATGGTGGGTAGATGGATAGATAGCTTAGCTTCCTTGAACAAGGACCAACAATAAATCAAAAGGGACTTTTAACCAACCCTCCCAATTGGCTTAAATTAGGGAAGCTAAAGTTTTGATGAACCCCCTCAATAACAATCCTTAAAGAATTGAAGCAAAAGTTTATAAAAAAAAAATCACAATAAGCTAGTCCTGAAAGGAAAANAAAAGAAAAAAAAAACTCTATTAAAGCAATTTTATTAATCAAAATAATCAAACATACAATATATATGGTGGCTATAGAAACCATAATGTCAAATATATATGTACAGGGTTAAACTAATTAAAAAACAATGAAGCATCCCTTCCTTTATCTTCAGGTAATTGACCCAGTATAATACTCTTTAAGCTAAATTAATCTAAAATACTTGAACAAGTAAATACATTCCTAAAATATAATAATTTATAAATAAATTTTTAAGCTTATTTATAATAAAAATGAAGCCTTAAAATTGAAACTAATATGATATCAAAGCTTATACATAGTCTAAGAATCATCATTCTCGCTTAAATCACATACAGAAAATTATGTCCATGCAATCTTCACAAAAATGATTATAACTTGAGCTCTCAAACAAAAAAATAAAGTGATTCAAAGTGCGTTTTGAAGCTAAAAGACAAATTTGTAATCAATATGAAGACATCTTAACCTAGAATTGGTAGGATCTTATCAAAAAATGCACCACAAGTCAACTGACAAGAAAAATGGCCGCTTTGGTAAATTTAATTAATGGTTTTCAACCCATTTATGGATGTAACACCCCTTACTCATTCTGATGATCAATATGGATAAGCAATGTTACCTCGACATAACCACTACGATTGTAGCTTAAAATTCAAGATAATACAATTTAAAAATCACTAATTAAAGTCTTTAGATCGAGTTTGATATGAATGAGAGGCTTTGGAAACATTTCAAAATCATTTTGAAACTAGGTGATTGGACTTATTCAGAACATAAAACAAACTTTCAGAAGCTTAAAACACTCAAAATAATAAGTTGTGTTAAAGTCAAGGGCCATGTTCAGGTACATCACTGATGATGTATCAGAACAAGCCCTATTATGGTATCTTTTAGCTATTGGAGATACATGTCCTCCAAGTATCGATACTTCAAGTGCAAGAGACCCCAAATCACTTCAAAACACTTCTAAAATACATAAAAAAAAATGCCATATCATACCAGTAAGTTCTCAATCATTTTAATAAAAAATTTTAAAGCTTATTCAAGTCCCACACACGTTCAAATCAATATAAGAATGAAAAGTTAACTTAAAACCTCAATTCAATAACAAATGCCACATGATTACACAAGCCAATATACTAAAAAGTAATCAACTAGTCTAAGCCTTTATGAACTAATAATCAAATACAAATCATTGATCTTCAGACCATGCATATGATACAATCCTCTAATGACACAATCTTAGACTTCTTGGAAGAGCCTTTCACCTATGCATTAAAACTCCTAACACGTTAGGCTCAAAGAGTTAACCATTAAAATGACCTATTTTAAACTTTCGTAATTTCAAAAATATTTTAAAATCATTGGCTTATCCGTTGAAAATTATTGAAATTGAATGTTTATCTTAATTCATAAAAAATGATAATTTTAGAAATTGTTTGATTTAATATTTCATTTGTAAAAATTTGATAATTATTCCAAACTAATTTGGATTATATTAAAAACTTGTTTTTCAGTATTGTAGCGAAAAAGTGTGACGTTGACAAAGCTTATTTTAAAAAAATTGAGTTTTATGTATAAAAATTTAAATATCAATTGAAGCAGTTTAAAACTCTATAGCCATGTAATCAAATAATCACAAAATAAAGTCTCATACCACTGTACAAATAAAATTTATTACAATCCCAAAAAAAAAAATAGAAATAAGTTTAAAATACTTTAATAGAAAAAACATCCGAGTTGCTCCTTCGAAAGCCATCCAAGTCCCAACCTCGAGGATTATGTAAAACTAAATCAGGAAACTAAATGGTGAGCTAATAAGATCAGTGTGAGTCATAACTCCAGTAAACAGTAGTAGACAGTAAATATACCACTCAAGCTAGTGAATATACAGAGTTTTAAAAATAGTACAGAATCATAGTTTATGTCAAGCATGAACATGTCTGTGCAGTATTTTCAGAAAAGTTCCTATCCAACTCCGCTACACATCATAATAAAAGTTCCCTAGAACTCATCCAACCAATAATACACCAGTTTGTGGACAAGCTACCAGTATTGCAAATAAACTGTCAATATTGTAGTCTTGACATGACCACGCCTCGAAGCTCAACAAGCTCTAATCCCAAACCCATCAAGCTTCCTAAAGGACCCATGACTCGAGCTCAAGCTAAGCGTCTTCAAGAAGCTGTTTCAGCTTTATTTGCACAACTTTGGAATAAAAACGAGCTCCATGTTAAAGAAAAAGTTTGGGCCAGCTCATTAAAGGCTCATTGCATTTTAGTGCAAGCTGATCTCAGCTCATCACTAGCTTTTTGAGCTCATCTAGCTTAAATCAGCTCACATGAGTTTAATTCAGCTCGTTTGAGCTCAATTTAGTTTCTTTCCATCTTATTCATTTCATCTTTTTAATAAATTACGTAGTAGTTTAATTTTAATTAAATTGATACAACTCAAGGCCGAATCCCCTAGCTCAATTCAGCTCATTAAATATTTTCATTTGTTTTTTTTTTTGAGCTAACCGAATTTAATAAACTAGATAGTCCATAATTAAGTGTTTTAATTTATCCTAGTATGTTATTTAATTTGCCTAGATGATGTTTTGATTATGTTCAGCCGAATCTATAATTGATTCAATGTGTTCATATGCTATGTAGGTTCAGCTGAATATGAGAGGAGTATTAAATGATGTTCATGCACGGCTTGGTTCAAAGTATGCGAGGATGCATGTATGGCTACTTTCAATGAATGGCGGCTGATCCATTGGCTCTCCAAGGTGTCTATTCAGCCAAGAGACAACTTCTACCTTTAATTCCCCAAGGTTGTCTGAATGTCTTCCCAATGCACCATCACTCCGTTCACATTTGTTGTTCACACTTAGTGACCATTCGGCCGAATGTGTTCACACACAAGGGACTTTTCAAGGCTGACTTTTTCACACCTCAAAGGTTTTTCAAGGACCTTCTTTAAGGCTCATAACCATTCGGCCAAACACCACAACGTCAATGCCCCATTTATGCCTAAGGCCGAACCTAGACAAGGCTAATGAGCTTCCATACATTCATCATCATTCAAGCTAGTTTTACTTAATCAAGAAGCTGACCATTGAAGCTCCATTCAACTAAATATAGACTTAGCAATTTAATGAATGTGTTCTAGATTATTCTAGCTCCTTAATAGCTGAATTACTTAGCCTTTAAGCTAGTCATTTTGTCCATTAGGCTATCTCAAGTAAGGCTATAAATATTTAGCCCATTTTTGATGTAAATGACTTTTTTTCCATTTTATTGAATGAAAATTTGTTCTTGTGAAGTCTCTTCCTCTCTGTTTCGTGTGGGTCTAGAGTGACTTATCTAGCATGCTAGTGGCGTTAACTTGAACTTTTTTATTTAAACTTATCACCAACCTTTTGGTGTGGCGTTCACCTATCCTTCTACCAAACTAATTTTCCACTTTAAACAATATAAGAACCGGGGTGACACTCTTTATAGTGTTGAATCATTCTTGACGTTTAAGTTTGCTATCCATTTCCATCATCTATCTTTATCTATCTTATTATCTTAAAACCAAGCCCATCCCCAAATAACTTCTATCGTTTATTTCTTTATGACCGAACCTACCATAACAAAAACTTAGCCAACTTGAACCCCATTCCATTGATATTAAACCTACTTAGCTGATTCAAACTAATTGAGGACCTTGGAATCGACACTTCTCGACAATGGTCAGGCAACATACGTAGACTCGACTCATTCAACTGAGCTGGATCACGTCAAGTCTAGCCACCAATATTGCAAACAAGCTGCCAGTATTGCAGATAAACTGCCAGTATTGTGATCTAACCACTAGTATTGCAGACAAGCTACCAGTATTGTGGATGTAACAGGCCATTTTTTAGTGGTGATGGAACAATGGTTTCAAGACCAAAAATTTCTATTATTTTAACCCATAAATTTTATTTGTAGAATATTTACAGAGTTATTAGGGTCGTTGTAAAATTTGATTAAAAAATTTTAATGTTTAGATAGCTAATTAAAGAAAAAGGACTAAATTGTAAAAGATATAAAACTTGTTAATGATTGCATTCAGATGATTTAATAGCTTCACTAATAAATGTGGGAGGGCCAATAAGGTAATTAAATATTATTGTTTGATAGTGGACGATTTTGGAGTAAAAATTAAAGAAAAATTGAAAGAAAATTAGGTTTAATGGTAATTTTGTAATCATTTCAAAATTAAATAAAACATATTGAAAAATGATACTTTTCTTTTTCATTTTTCTTCATATCTTTGCCAAAAACCACCATTAGAGACCTAAGGAGCTTCGGTCATCTCTTTGCTTTGCATGGTATGGAAATTGACCCATTTTCTTATAATTTTTATATTTTTGAGATCATTACAATTAGGTCCAGCTAACCTGTACCTTCATTTTTGAATCTGTTAAGAATTTTATAAGTTTCCATTAATGAATCTTGGTTGTTTTTTATGATATTTATGTGTTTGAAGCTTTGATTGTGGTATTTGGTTGTTGTGAGAAGTAATTTTTATTAGTTTTTTATTTAAAGATTAAATTGTTAAAATGTCAAAATTTCAAGGTTTGATGGTAATTTAGAAGTATAATTGGGACTTTTTAAGGGCCTATATTATTCATCTATAAATTTTAATTGGAGAATATGGTTAATTTGATTATTTTTGAGTTAGAGGACTAAATTGCAAAAGTTATAAAAGCTTAGGGAAAATGTTTAATTAAGGAAAAGTTAAGGGTCATATGCATTGAATGGAATGTGAAATGTGTATGAGATTAATATATTGTGTTTAATTATTATTTAGATTAAGACTTGAATCAAAAAGACAATAACCGAGGAAAGGGGAGAATAGCGGAATAGTCCCTGCGTGTTGCCCAGAATTAAATGGTAGGTAAGTACATAGTATTTCAATATGTAAATGAAATTCTACTTGTAATATTATATTATTGTTCTTTAGTTTATATGTTTATAGTTAATTATTGCCTGAATGCACATATGTGCCCCAGTTTGTACTTCGGTACTCTTGAAGACATTTACATGCTCCTGATTCTATTCTGGTATCTTTGAGAACATTATATCATTACATCATCTCATCATTTGTATTCTTAAAATTTTAGTAATCAAATAATATGTGAATCGTGTCTAATCGTATTTAGATTAAACCTTATACCATGTCCTTACGAAGTTATGTTAGCTTATGAGTTTTTGTGGACTGCTTTGTAGATGATCATTGCTGACTCTTTGGAAGGATCAACCAACCGGCTCATACTATCCATCTAAGTTGGTATTTTTTGTATCTTTTAGGTAGTGGCATGTATATATAGATAAATATGCGGTTTTGATATGTTGATAGATGTAGTTCATGAATGAGATGTATGTTTTGCTTAGGGTATGTTTTGTATTGTTGAATCAAGTATATATATAATGCATAGATGAACACCTTGATGTTTAGTTGTTGAATGAGGTGGTTTTAATCATAGTGCAATGCTTATTTGCTTAATGTCATATAAAGAAGGTTTTTTCATCATTTTTTAGACTAAGTGTTTAGTATATATACGTGGTGCCTTTGAGTGACATATTGGTTGGATGATAAAGATTGACTATTTTGGCATATTTAGGTGTGTTGGAGTAGTGCCTAGGTCTATTGAATGTGTTCATAATTGGAGTGGTGGAATAGGTTTGGTATGGTCATAAAATGGCATAATTTTTGGGTCAAATTTTGTGCACACGGCCTGGGACATGGGCTGTCACACAACCAAGTGACACACATGGCCTAGCGACACGTTAGCATGTCATTTGTGAATTCCTAGTGTTTTAAGTCAGAGAGTTACACAGCTTGGCACACGGCCATGTGTGGCAAGTCAAACAGTTACATAGTTTGGCACACGGTGTTGAAAAGAAGTTGAAGATACATGAGGAACAAATCGGGTTGAAAAGAAGTTGAAGATATACCTTTAGGGATCTGATTTCTTTCAAGGTGTTGATTCCAAGCAGCAACAGAATTGTCTCAGCCTTTATGTAGTCCACCCAATCAAAAACGAACAATAAAACTCTATGAACCTTTCAGAGAGAATTCAAAATTGGCTAGTAGACCTTTTGAAATTTTCCTTACTTACATTCTTACCACTCATTAGGCATATTTTTCCTTTTATTAATCACGTATATTAAAAACGAAAAAATTCATTTATTCTTCTGGAGAATATCATGGAAGGTATTAATATTTTATATTCTTTCCAAAAGAATATTAACTTCCATAAATCTTAACTCCAGAAAGAAGTTGCAAATCGTATCTACCAGGTGATACTGTTCGCCAGGCAATACTGTTCTACAACTGTTTATTAGTTGATACTGTCTGCCAAGTGATATAGTTCGCCAGGCGATATAGCCTGCCATATGATACTATTTGCTAGGCGATATTGTTCACCAAGCGAAACAGTCCACCAAAGATGTATGTAGGAGGGTATATGTCCATCGTATTTTGAATGTAGTTTGTTCGCTTTTACTATAGGGTGTGACCCAATAGTTTCTAGTAATGTTAGTAGTAATACTAGAACATTTCTAACGTTATAAGCAATGAGTGGCACCTAGCAATGTATGATTGCTACCCAAGTTACAAGAATTCGTGATTCGAATTAACCTTTCTGTGATAAACTTTTCATGTATTATATCATTTTATCCTTTATATCTAGATTGGATACAAGTCATGCTGTAGTGACACTTGTATAGTCCAATATCATATTTCTTGATATTCTAAGCAGACTACAATAAACAAAAAGTGTGATATCTCATATCAACTTATTTGAGCATGACCATGCATTTCTAGTCTCACTTCATTAAGTGGCCTAAGATATTACTCCTATTATATAGAAGAGATAAATCCTATCTTGATCAATCATATCCCACTACATGGATTAGGGTATATCCCATATCAGTATTTATAGTACAACCTGTTACGGTAGACGTTTGACTGTATTAAAATATACAATTCACGATGTTGGGACAATGATGATCTCAATTCTAATGATCATATACATAGTCATCACTATGAGTAATGGTTGTGACCATAGATAATAATCAAAGAAATATAATGGAGGGTCAGTTTAGTATGTTGCTCTCTAACACATACTCATGTATTGATTTTGACATCCCTATGTAAATGACAATACTTTGTCATCAATCAACTACACATTAGTATCAATGCATTATTATTGTCCAAGCCCACAATAATACTTGACTAAGGACCTTTCAAGAATAATTATATTATTCTCAGGACTTTATTATTAATTAGTTTATTTATACACAAAAAAAAACTGAAATAATATTAGCATTGCCTTATATTAATAACAAGGTAAAACGAGTATGTAATTACAATCATCTCATGAGTCAGTTTTGGTTAAACAGTCCAATAAAACCCTCTTATGAATTCGAATGAAAATAAACTTACTCTATCACCCTTTCAAACGAAGATCTAATGATCCTCTTGCACTAAAACAAATTTGAGTGATCCAGATTGAATCCATCAATGAAAACATAATATACATAAGATATATATATATATCTAAGTTCTGGCCTAAAAAAGAAAAAGAAAGAAGTGTGATTAAATTTTGCTAATCACCACTTACGATTTACAGACTAGATTAGAAGATTATAGTTCAACGGAAAACTTGAGTATATAGAGGAAAAACGACTATGGAATCAATAAAATAAAGAAAAGATGAGTAGAAATCTTATGTATCATGCAACCCCCTAAACCCGGCCTAGTTGTTATGAACAAATCTTGAAGATTACATTGGCCATGGTGATGGGGCATAAAATGTTTTGCTATTTTTTTAAAAATCTTTACCTCTTTCATTTAAAAGCATGTTGATTTGCTTGAGAAAAATTAAACTAATCTCTTTAAACTTCTTTGAAATGATAATATCAAAATTTTAATATCATTGAAAAGTCCAAGTTTGAGCATTTTGAAGAAAACATCTTAATTTGAAAATGTCGTAGGAAAATTTTGACAAAATCATATTGTTGTTTAAAAATCATTATTCGATATATATTTCATAAAATATTAATTAACTGAATAAAATATATTAAAGTTTCATTAAAATGTAATCTTGAATTTATAGTAGAACTATACTAAAACTTGCCATAGTATAATTTGTCTTTATTGTTCTTGTACCTTAATCTTTGTTGATGGTAAAAGAGAGTAAACTGCAATTTAGTCTTTGATAATAAAATAGAGTGGCTATGTGTCCTATTTATAGTTTAGAAAGAAAGAATAATTTATTCAAGAGTTATAATCTAATTCTACTAAATAAACAGTTAAAGAACTGGAATTCTAATATAATTAGACTACAAAATGTCAGTAGTTAAGTTAATTCAGAAAACAGAGTTTACGCAGTGTTGTCGCAACATCCCCGGGTGATGTCATGATGTTAAGGATAGTATCCAGAGTAAATAAAATTTTCCTTGTCACAACATTCTGGGGTGATGTCGCGACATGGCAACCAGATTTCTTGGTGCCTTGGGGAGCTAACGCCTTGTTAACCTTCTTCATCATTGCTCTCTTCAGTTATTGACTTCCGCTTAATTCCTGATACATTCCTTAGTGCATTACAGAGTAAAATTTGTTCATCAACAACTGAGTTGATTGTCCCTCCAAAATAGCGTTTCACTCTTTAACCATTTACAAGAAAACACTACCCTTCTTTTCCGATCAGCTCTATTGTTCCATGGGGGGTTACTTGATGTATTGTATATGGATCTGTCCACCTTGATCTCAATTTCTAGGGAAATAATTTCAATCGAGAGTTAAACAGTAAGAATTTTTGCTTAGGAACAAATTCTCGCTTTCTAATCTTCACATTGTGTAGAAGTCTACTCCTTTCTTTATACATTTTTGTATTTTTGTAAGCCATGAAACGAAATTCTTCTAATTCTTGGAGTTGAAATCATCTTTCTTTCTTTGTTAATTTTGGATATGTAACACCCTATACCCAGCCCGGTCACCGAGTTTCAGTTTTAGGACGTTACACCACTGTGTCACATAGATTTCATCATAACCGTCACATTTAGTATACAAGCATCTTTATTTTATTTTGTTACTATATCAATCATACGAAAATTAAGACATGCAAACTGAAATTAATGTTTAACCATGCTAGCATACGATGAACAAACATAAAATGGAGATACATCGAGCATTGAAACCACTTAGCAAGTTTTCCCAAAAATGTTACGTAGCTATCGATACTAAAGGAGTGGTATCAATATTTTCTTTAGGTGGTATTGATACCATATGAAAAATCGATACCAAACTTGCATTCTATTCTCACCAAAATTCCCAAACGTCTTAAACTATCAATACCTTTCACAATGTATAGGTAAATTTACCTCAAGTATTGATGCTCGGGCCAAGGTATCAATAACAGTTCTATATTATGTTTTGCTGCACTTTCGATATCATTTTAGTAATCCTATTATCGATACCTTGCTCCAAACTACCAAATTTTAGCATATATCAACAATTAGATCATTTAAACTCATCCCTAAATAACATGCTTTATTCACCTTGATAAATAAGCTTCAGAATAACCAAACAACAATCCAAATATCATATTCAAAATCCACATACTTCCAAACGTAAATAACATGGAAATAGCCCCAAAATTACATAACAAAGCCGTTATAAAGTCTACCACATTGCCTTAAAGTCTCAAAAACACAAATAATCAAAAGAACACCTACTAAAAGCAACTAAATATCTGGCTTGAATCACCTCTCGAGACCATACCACTCACACCGGCACTACTTATCTGTAATGATTAAAAATGAGTGGGTGAGCTTAACAAGCTTAGTGAATGCTCAAAACAACCACTACGCAAACAAATCATTATGCATCAACAAAGCAGACATGCAATATAATCATAACATATTCTACTCCTATGTCATGTTTAACACATTTTATCATCTTTCATAAATATTTACACATTAATCACATGAATATTTAAGCATATATTACAACACATTTTAATCACATTTAGTCACTTTCAGTCACGTTTTATGATAGTTTGGCTCTTGAGGATATGAAATATAATGTGGACCCTATCACCACACATCGAATACATGGATCACCAACAGACCAATATTGACTCATAGTGTCATACATGTCCCATAAGTGAAGCATATAGTTAACACTCTCCAGCACACCAAACATACATATCCCGGTGAATTAAGCTTAGCTCACATTCCCTTATCTTTTCAAAAATTGTACTTGGGCCTCAATGCCCCATAAACAACATCACAAAGATCAGCACTCACAATCCTCTGGCATGCCAACTATATCCAAAGCTATCATAATAACACAAGGCCAAAATATCCACATTGTTATCACATATTTACTTATTGATTTTTTGTACATAAGCACTATATATTCACATCATTAGCACATTATAAACACTATCACATGGCATGAATAACATACTAACATATTTACTTTCACATCAGTCATCAAACGCTTATAGCATATGTCATAGCATCTTATATATGTTCATAATTTCACAATTTCACAAGCATACATATATCATATTTAATCATAGGCATAAGAACACTTACTTTGAGAATTTAAAGTAGGGGTTTAGGCTACATCTAAATTCCCAATTACACCATGAATCATCTACGAGTAGTGATTCCAAAACACTAACAAAATATCAACTTCCACAGAAAACCAAAAGCTCGAACTAGCTCTTCCTTCAACTTGTAGAAGGCTCTAATGAATTAGAGGCTTCACACACAACAATCACAAGATACACATAGTCAAGTGACAACCAGACTCACTTAAACCATTGAAAATACATGCCCAAGCTACATTATCATGTAACTGAACCCTTTAACATAACAAACTTAAAACGCAAATACCTCAATCTACACTTACCCCTTTTGCATGAAACAAGTTCCATTCATCTGCATATTAATCTAGGACTAATTCCCAACCTTTAAACTATACAAAACTACATGTTTCAAGGTATCAAAATTTTTCAACACTTTTTGGCCATTATGACAAAAATTTATTAAAACTCGAGAATTCCTTAATGAAACTTCAAAGTAACTTTAGAAACATTCTAATAATGTTAAAATACATTGAAAAACACTTTGAAAACATGTTTTTGCTCAAAAATACGAAATTCACCTTTAATGACCTTATTTTCGGCTTGTAATCAAAACATGAGGTTTAGCGGCTAAAAATTCAGTTTCAAAGACCCATAACATTAAAAACTAATAAGAATGTAAATGGTTACCTTTGATGTAAGAAATAAAAAGTTTTTAATGCAAATCTGAAAAACCCACAAGTGAAGAAGATGATGAAATTGATGGAATTTTGGGGTGTTTTCTTGAGGATTTATAAAGGTTTAATGCTTGGAAATTATAGGAAATTAAGTAATTATAGTTTGGATATCAAAAATCAATTAGTAGAGCAAGGGAGAGCAAGGGATGGTAAAAGCAAGGGAGGAACAAAGCTATCATGGAAACAAACTGGGAAAGGGGTTCATTAGGTTCTATTTTAAAAATTGGATAAACTACAACATAAAGGTCCACAGTTTTGACCCTGTCACAAATCAGTCCTTTTTCAAAAATTAAAGGTATTTAAAACTCATTTTCAAAAATTGACTCAATTCTCTAATAGTCATTGTCGAAAACATTATTGAATACCAGCCTTACGAAATTCTGAGCACATTTAGGCTAAAATTCCTAAAATACCCTCAAAACTTCTAAGCCTTATTTTGGGGTTTGACAGTATCTAAATCTAACTCCTTAATTGCCCAATATGCTTTCCTTTCTAATTCAATTCGTAAATGACAATTCTTAGCATAGACTAGCTTGTACGGAGACATTTTTAACACAGTTAAATATGCTGTTTTATAAGCCCATAAGGCATCGTTTAGCTTAGCCGCCCAATCCTTTCGGCTTGGATTTATCATTTTCTCCTAAATCTATTTTATTTCTCAGTTGGATACCTTTGCTTGTCCATTTGCCTGTGGATGATATCTCATGGTCATTCGATGCCTTATGTTGTATTTAGCCAAAGTTGTTCCGAACTACTTGCTACAAAAGTGAGATCTTTCGTCGTTGACCAATGCTCATGGTGTACCAAATCTGGTGAATATGTTTTTTCTTAAAAATCTTACAACTGACCTTGTATAATTAGTGGGAAGTGCAACAACTTTAACCCATTTTGAAATTTGGTCAACAACAAAGAGGATATACTGATTTTCAAAAAAACTTGGAAAAGGTCTCATGAAATCAATCCCCCAAACATCAAACAGTTCGACTTCAATTATCCCTGTTTGTGGCATTAAATCTCTTTTACATATGTTCTCGATTCTCTGTCATCTATCACATCCTTGTACGAATTCATAAGAATATCTGTTCATAATGGGCTAGTAAAATCCTTATTGTAATATTTTCTGGGCTATCCTTTCTCCACCAAAATGTCCTCCGAAGGGAGATGTGTGGCATATGTGTAAAATATGTTTATCTCTTCTTTTACTACACACCGTCGAACTAATTGGACTATGCATTATCAAAAAACGATGGTTCCTCCCACACATAATTTTTGGATTCGTGAATTATCCATTTTTTTCTACTGCCAAGACACTTGAGGCGGGAAGACCCCTCGTGTAATATAATTAACATAGTCCACATATGGTGTTTTATGCTTGCCATGTCTTGGTTGATTGATATCTAACCTGAATAGTTGCTTATCTGTGAAGGTCTCCTTAATTCTTCTGTATCTTCTGCCTGTAGATTGCACTCAGTTATGGATAAATGATCTGCTATTTGATTTTCTATTCCCTTTCTATCTATAACCCATAAATCAAATTCCTGAAGTAACAAAACCCATCTCATTAATTTGGCTTTGTTTCTTTTTTCTTCAAAGCATATTTTAAGGCAGAGTGATTAGTGTACACATAGACTCGACTTGCCATTAAATAAGGTCAAAATTATTTGAAAACGACTACTACTGCCAACATCTCTTTTTAGTTGTAGTATAATTATACTTCGTTGGATTCAGCATTTTGCTGGCATGATGAATAACTCCAAATAAATTATTCTAGTTTTTTTCCCAAAACTGCACCTACTACATAATCACTAGAATAACACATAATAATAAAGGGTTTTGTCCAATTTGGAATGATTATTATATAGGCATATATTGTTAGAGTTTGCCCAAAGATCAATCATGAGATGGTTGTAATAACATACTTGATTTATCATATTTATTAATATAAGGCA
>CM025251.1:24887475-24924722 GCA_013677275.1 Gossypium schwendimanii
AAAAATGCCGCTAAAGAACCCAGCATCAGTGGCGCTTTTTCAAAATCGCCGATAAAGAACCCAGCATTAGCGGCGCTTTTTGACAAACGCAGCTAAAGCCACCAGCATTACTGGCGCATTTTCAAAAATGCCGCTAAAGCCCCTAGCATTAGCGGTGCTTTTTTGAAAACGCCTCTAAAGAACCGAGCATTAGCGCACTTTTTTGAAATTTCTGCTAAAGACCCGAAAGGTAAGAAAACGACGCCGTTGGGCTTTGGCTTTTTTACAGCGTTTTAACGAAAAACGCCGCTAATTCTCAAAGCGGCGTTTTTCAAAAAACGCCGCTAATGCTCTATCTTTAGTGGTGATTTCCATAAAGCGCCGCTAATGCTCGATTTTTATCGGCATTTTTTGTCCAAGAGCTGCTAAAAGTCCCGCTAAAAGCCTATTTTGGTGTAGTGAAGGTTTTAGTAATACCTTGCTGAAAATAAAATAACTGTATATAGCTACTTAATACCTTAGTCATTAGAAATGCTCGAAAAAGAAATAGTTGCACAAAATTGACTCAGGTAGTAATAGTGTCTAGAGGGACTATTTCTAACCATAATTTTTCCATTCCCCCTAGCACAAACAGAACCGACAACATTTGATAGTCTCTGGGAGAACTCCTACATAGCTAACAGTGCTGCATATATGGTCAAATTTCTTTAGGAATGCTATGGGATCTTCGTTAGTGAAATTAACAAATCTGACATTACAAATAATCCAAGTTAATAAAGTCCGGTTTAGTTTAAAATGTGTATTGTGAATAATAGGTCGAGATATGCTAGGTCACAACCAAGTTGTATCGAATAATGTCTCTAAGACCTGGATATTGTTAATGTCATATACTGTTAGAATAAACTATATCGACAACTTAACAATTTCCTCATTATGCTTTAAAATGCAAAGTTAAAATCAGTCTAGTGACATTACATCCCCGGCAATGGCGTCAACAACTTGACCGCCTCCGCACGTACTAATGTCCAGAGTGTGAATACTGCAATAAAATAGAGAGTTATAAGGTGGTATCCACAAGTATATGAGATGAGTTGTAATATAAATTATACAATGAAGTAGGTGAGTACTCTGAGGATCGTACCCAAGGGAGGTGAGTACTAAATGAATATTAACCTAAACAATTAAAGATCTAATTAATACTTTAAGTCACTTATAGTACGAAAGTAAAATAAGAGATAATTTTAGGGTTTCTTAAATAAAATAAAATAACATAAAAGAATTAAATTTCAAGAGATATAAAGATTAAAGTGAATCGAATATGAAGATAGGTGATTAGCTCACTTTAGCAATCCCAATCAACTGTCGTCTTGAGTTCCTCGTCAACCAACAAGTCGCTACCCTAGTAGGATTTTTCGATCTTCCACTAACATAACGAGTCAGTAAGGACTACTTATCTTTCAACCTAAAACCAGACTGGCTTGGGTAAAGGTATTCACAAATGGGCAATACCAATTTTTGGTTAATTCCCACCTTAATGACTACCCATGGTTGTCAGGCCTAGGGCTTGTTTCAAGTTTTTCCTTTCTCAAACAATTGATTTATTGAGTAACCCTAGAAAAAAATTAAGAGATCATGCTTCCACTCACTAATACCCCATAAAAGAATTAGTTCCTAATAGCCTTCATAAACAACATGGAATAAATGAAAGAAGTAACCATAGAGAATGGACTGAAATAGAGAGTTTAAGAATAGCCTAATTGATATTGATAATAAGCACGAATCCACAGTAGTTGATATCCATTATAAATCAGAACTTTTGAAGGAGACAAAGAACAAATAAACTCAAATTATGAAAACCTAAAGAAAGCAAGAAAATAAAACTTAAACCTAAAGAGAGAATCTAAGATAATGGAATGTCTCCAATGTGTTCCAAAGTGGCCTATTTATAGCCTTTAGGTAGTTGTCTTCCTTAACCCTAGGTTAGCTGACATTCTCAAGCATTAAGTTTGAGTGTGTAGGCCGAAACACCCCTACTTTGTGTTTTATTCTCATCACAGGGTCAATGTTGCGACATAGCAACCAATCTACTCCTATGCAGCTATCTTTAGGGGTATGTCACGACACCGTCAGGTTGTGTCACAACATTGAAGGCAGTTTCTCACTTTCTCTATTCTTCTCTCTATGTTGCCACATTGAATCTCCCATGTTGCGACATAGCGTTCAGTATTGACCCGAAATGCTTTCTAATAGTCTCTTGCATACTCATGATGTATCTTAGTTGTCCTTTAGTCCTTATTTAGCCCTTAAGGTTAATGAAAGACTCAATATGCACATTTTATTAAATGTAAATAAAACTAAAGGAACTTAATTAAAACATAACGAAAATGCTTGTATTCAATCTTCTTAAATGTGAAAACTAGTTTAATCTGCTACACAAAATCATGACAGATCAACCAACACATCTTCCAATACCCTTTTTGGATGTACTGAAGACTTGTCAACCAATTGTAATGTTATTTGAGTGGTTTTAAATCCCCCAACCCGATCTTTTCAGAAATAGATAGAGGCATTAAATTAATAGTAGCTCCTAGGTCACATAGAGCTTTATTAAAATGAAAGGTTCCTATCTCTATGGGAATCATAAAGCTTCTTTGGCTTTTTAATTTTTGGGGAACCTGTCTTGAAATAATAAGACTATAGAAGGCACTTAAATTAACTTGTTCTCTTACCTTGACTTTTCTTATGCTTAGACATAATTTCTTTTAACACCCTTTATAGATGTCGGAGGTGGGAGTTTCTCAATAACATCTACCTTTTCTTCATCTACCTCAATTCCATGTCTTGTTATTCGATGCCCTAGAACAATACCTTTTCGTAGCATAAAATGACATTTTTCCCAATTAAGTATGAGGTTTGTTTCTTCGCATTGCCTTAGTACCTTGGCTAGATTGGCTAAACAATCATCATATGTATCTCCAAATACTGAAAAATCATCCATAAACACTTCCAAGTATTTCTCAACCATGTCAGTAAAAATAGACATCATACACCTTTGAAATGTAGCAGGCGTATTACATAAACCAAATGGCATGCGTCTAAATGTAAATGTATTGTACGAGCATGTGAATGTTGTTTTGTGTTGATCATCTGGTGCTACTGTAATCTGATTATACCTCGAGTATCCATTGAGAAAATAGTAATAGTCTCGCCTTGCGAGTCTATCTAGCATCTGGTCCAAAAATGGTAAAGGAAAGTGATCTTTCCTAGTCACCTTGTTCAACTTCTGATAATCGATGCAAATTCTCCATCTCGTAACCGTTCTAGTCGGTATCAACTTGTCATTCTCATTCTCAACATCCGTAATACCTACTTTCTTTGGCACGCATTAGACTGGACTTACCCATGAACTTTCTGAGATGGGGTAAATTATACCCGCATCTAACCACTTAATGATTCCTTTCTTTACCACGTCGTTCATGATAGGGTTTACTCTTTGTTGTCCATCAATCATCCCTTTCTGGCCATCTTCCAAGACGATCTTGTGCATGCATACAGACGGACTAGTGCCATGAATATTGGCTATGGTCTATCCGATAGCCTTCTTGAATTATTTCAATACTAGGATGAGTTTCTCTTCTTGCTCTTCGATCAATTCTGTTGAAACAATCACAAGCAAAGTAGAAGTGTTACCTAAATAAACATATTTTAAATGTGAGGAAAGTACCTTCAGTTCTAATTTAGGTGGCTTCTCAATTGACACTTTTGGTTGGGCATAATCCCTATTCTCTAACTTTAAAGACTCAAAGCAAGATTATGGATTAAATCCCCTTTGATTAGCTTCTATCCAAGCTAAGTATTCCTCTCCCTCTTCATCACTTAGAGGGTCTGATGTCAAAATATTCCATCAGGTCCTCAATGTAGTTGAGTTCCCTTTTCATGACTAATTCCTCTAAATCAAATAGTGTAGAACAATCATCAACTATGTCAAGAAAACGCATAGAATTGAAAACATTAAATGTTACCTGATCATCCTGAACACACATAGTAAGCTCGCCTATCTGCACATCAATAAGGGTCCTTCCAGTTGCTAGGAAAGGCCTGCCTAGGATGATTGGCACCTCTTTATCTACTTCAAAGTCTAGAATAACAAAGTCAACTGGCAAAATAAATTTATCCACATGTACCAATATATCCTTGATTTTTCCTTCTGGATGTGTTAAGGATCGATCTACTAATTGAAGTGTAACCGTAGCAGGTCTAACTTCACTTATCCCCAACTTCTGAATATGGACATGGACATCAAGTTGATGTTTGCACCCAAATCACATAGTGCCTTACCACAATAAGTTGCTCCAATGTTGCAAGGTATGGTAAAACATCCAGGATCTTTCAACTTTGGGGGTAGTTTGTCTTGAAGACATGCACTGCATTCCTTTGTCAGGGCTACCATCTCAAATTTTCCAAGTCTTCATTTCTTAGATAGGATATCCTTCATGAATTTGACATAATTCAACATTTTTTAAAGTGCTTCAACCAATGTAATATTGATATAAAGTTGTTTGAGTATGTCTAGAAACTTCTTGAACTAGACTTCCTGCTTCTGCTTCTAAAGTCTTTAAGGGTAAGTTGGTGGAAGATTCTTTACTTGAACTAGTTGATTCATCTTCTGTGGCAATTCTGCATCTAACGAATATGTTAGTTTATCAGAATTGACTACTTTAGAAGTTAGCTTATCAGATTTTATAGATTTTGGTTCTGGAGAAACTAGAATTTCAACACTCAGTTGAACATCGACTGAGTCTTGAGCATCAGCTGACTCCTCTTCAACTTCGACAGTGTTGGGCACTAATGTCATTCTGCTCCTCAATGTCAAAACTTTACAATGCTCCTTCCCAGTATTCTCGGATCCTCTGTATCACTAGGTAAAGCACATTGTGGACAGTTTCTAAGTTCAGTGGCAAGTTGGCCCATTTGGTTTTCCATGTTTTACAATATGGTTGTTTGGCTTTGGATTATGGCATCATTTTTAGCTATGTATGCCTTCAATAGGTTTTCTAAGTTATTGGAAGATTCAGCTTAAGGTTGCTTCTAAACTTGTTGGGTAAAGATAGGTGGCTGGGTCGATCTAGGTTAGGCATAAATGTTATTGGGTCTAGCCCCTTAGTTACTATAAGAGAAATTAGAGTGGTTTCGCCAAAATTGGTTGAAGAAATTGGATTGTAGTCCTTGCCTTCCTCAATTTTGGTTCTGGTTACTCGTGTAATACACGGATTCTAAGTTTGATGGACATTCTTTGAACAAATGCCCTTCCCTATAATAGACACATGCTATATTTTCAAATTGATTGGGTGGCTGAGCTACAAAATTATTAAACCCATTAGTGGTGAAATTTTTAAGAATCGAGGAAATCGAAGATACCTGAGATGCAAGTGAAGTGAGAGCGTCCACTTCATGTACTCCAACGACTAGTCTTCCTGACACTGTTTGATTGGTTGGTGGTTGATAATTGTTGCTGGCAATCCTCTTAATGATTTCATAAGCCTCGTTATAAGACTTGAAAAGGAAAGCACCATTAGCAGAAGCGTCCACTACCATCCCCGTGTGAGCTTTGAGACTAATATAGAAAGTCTCAAGTTGGATGCAATGAAGGATTTCATGATGAGGGCACTTCCATAATAATTCTTTGTACCTTTCCCATGCCTCATACGAGGACTCATCATTCATTTGCTTAAAGGTAGTGATCTCATTCATCAACTTAGCATTCTTGCTAAGCAGGAAATACTTCATGAGGTATCTTTTTGCTAACTCTTGCCATGTGGAAATGGCATTTAGTGGCAATTAGTTGAACCAGGCTCGAGCTCTGTCCCTTAGAGAATATGGGAATAGCTTTAATCGTAGTGCATATTCAGGTACTCCGGCTAGCTTGAAAGAATATCTCACTTCCATAAACAATCTTAAGTGAAGGTGAGGATATTTGGTAGGCATTCCACTAAATTAGCCCACTGTTTAAAGTATCTGGAACATGATTAGCTTCAGCTCTAACTGTTGTGCCTCGATTTCGGGTCTTCGAATACCCGGATTAAGATCATGAAACAATGGCACAATAGACTGTCTTAGAGCTCTATCCCTATCATCGGTAATAAGAATAGGATTTTGAGCAGGGTTTGCTCTGTTTCTTTGATTCAGATTTTTGAAGTTCATCTCTTCGGTCCTTATCTGACTTGCTTGTCTTCTTCATTTTCGAAAAGTTCATTCAATCTCAGGGTCTATGGGGAGTAAATCGACAATTTGATCAATACTCAAAAACACCTGAAACTAACATAGAAAAATTAATTAAGATAAAATTGAACAGAAAAATAAACCAAAATGCCAAATTCACAAGTTCAGAAATAATGAGTTTTAAAATAGTCTCTGACGACACTAAAAACTTGGAATGATGGAAATGTGCAAGTGTACACAATTTCAACAAGTAAATATTGAGTTATCGTACACACATAGACTGTGAAAAGAATTATTTATGAATGCAATTTAAAACATTTTGGTGAAGAAAAATATTTTGATTTTGAGAAAGTGATTAAAAACGAAAATTTAACTAAGTAAAATAAAATAAAAATAAAAGTTGCAATGCACGATTTCAAAATATGATTTTAATCAAGATGACATAATTGTTTTAGATTAATTACATTTCTTAACTTAGAATTACTAAACTCATGTTCATGTTGTTACGAATAAATTCACGGCACCTTGGTAATTTGCTAACTACTGCTCATACGTACTTATTAAATTAACTAATCTTTTGAACATTTTCCAATGTTAGTTCAAACAATTAATCAATCTTCATAAGCACATAAAAGATTAAGTGAGGTAACAATTTATCCCTACCTTGAAACAGTTTAATCACAATAATCTTGCAAGTTATGCAAGGCTAATGTATCGTCTAATACCGTTGCTAATTTAACCTTCAACTACCTTAGAAGATTAAACATGCACTTATTAAGTATTCTATAAATTAATTACAATTTCAACACGATTAAATAATTAATTCATTAGTTACCTTACAATTATAATGCAAGAATAACTTAATCATGATTTTACTTAATCAAACAACTTACCAAGGCCTATAACAACACAAACACAATTTTAATAACTTAAGTGGACGAAATGCAATCAACCTAACATGAATTAAATTTAAGCTAGATTAACTAAATTAAACATGTCAACATAACAAGTATTCGTAAACATGTTCATAAAAACAACAATAAAAATTAAAGGATAGGGAACTAGAATCAAATTTGGTGTTTCTCCGAAGCTTGACTAGTTTGCTCCGCTCCTCCTTCTCTGCTTGTTCTTATTCATAATTTAATTAAAGGTTGGATCGGTTTTCTCGGTTCAACACAATTGGGCCTCTATACGCACCACATACCTTAACAACCAATTAATAAAATCTATCCAATCAAAATTCACCATTATACTATATTTAACTCATAATTATTAATTAAATATATCTACAGACTCTTTCATCAGAATTGTGGTCCTGAAACCACTATTTCTAACACATTGAAAAATGGGTTGTTATAGTTTATTCACGACATTTTATTCTATTCAAAAAATGAGAAGGATCATGATCGACATCTAAGAGTTATGTTGAAGATTCTACAAGAAAAATAATTATATGCTAAGTTTAGCAAATATGAATTTTGGCTCCAAAAAATGGGATTTTTTAGGCGTATGATATCGGTCAAAGGTATTTATCTTGATCCGAGTAAAATCTAAGTCATTATAGATTGGTTCGTTCTGAAAACGATAAATGCACATTTTACTCTAGAGTGAGATGGCTCTATTTTGGCTGGATTGAGGGCTAAACACGTATTTCTTCAAAGAATTCGGGAATTGCAAAATTCTTACAGTAAGTTAGAAGCTAAGCGAAAGCCTGTTGAAAATGGTAAAACAAGTGAATTTAGGATAGGTGACGACGAGAGTTTGTACTTCTGTAACCAATTGTGTGTATTGAAGGATCTAGAGTTCAAGCGAGATATTCTTCGCGAAGCTCACAATAGTACCTTTGTGAAGTATCCGAGTGGAAAAAAAT
Organism: Gossypium schwendimanii; assembly: GCA_013677275.1. Taxonomy (NCBI): domain Eukaryota; kingdom Viridiplantae; phylum Streptophyta; class Magnoliopsida; order Malvales; family Malvaceae; genus Gossypium; species Gossypium schwendimanii. The sequence continues at coordinate 24,895,544 of CM025251.1, forward strand.
GTTTAATGATTTGAAATCATTTTATTGGGGGTCGAGCATGAAAGGAGAAATATCTGAATACGTAGCCAAATGTTTGATATGACAACAAGTAAAGGCAGAGCATCATGTTCCTTCAAGATTATTGCAAACTATAATGATTCCTAAATGGAAGTGGAAGCGAGTCACCATGGATTTCGTGATAGGGTTGTCATTATCACTTAACAAGAAGGATTTAAGTTGGATGATTGTTGACAAATTGATGAAGTTCGTCCAATTTATCCAAGTGACAGTTGATTACTCGCTTGAGAAACTGGCAAAAATGTACATTTCAGAAATTATGAGATTTCATTATGTGTCATTATCTATTATTTCAAATCTAGATATAAGGTTTACCTCTAGATTTTGGGGTACATACATGAAGTTCTAGGTACTTGATTGAATTTCAGCATAGCATTTCACCCTCAGGCTAATGGTCAAACAAAATGAGTAATCCAAGTACTCCAAGATATGTTGCAATATTATGTAATTAAATTTGAGGGAAGTTGGGAATGAATCTTACCATTGGCTGAATTTCCTTACTGCAATAGCTACCAATCAAGCATCAAAATGGCACCTTATGAAGTTTTGTATGGTTGTAAATGTCGACCTCCTCCATGTTGGTCAGAGTTACTAAAACAAAGTTGTTAGGAACAGACTTGGTGTGAGAGACTAAAGATAAAGTCAAGGCACATAGGCGTGAAGCTATATGTTCTAGCGCACTCTAGTAGTTAGTTCCCCCAATCGTAAACTTCTGGAAATTCATTTTGGTGAATTGAGTATCCGCCCATGGAAGTATATTAGGATTTCATCTTTGACGTGTTCTTTAGTAAAAGAAATAATTCAGTAAAAGAAAAGTAAGCCTTCTGTAGGTTACCACCAAAGGTATATTACACCTAGTTTGTGCACGTACTATGAAGACGAAGTCTCGATAACAAGATCTGGTTATAAACCAACTCAACCGACTAGTCAAATAACATGTGGAAAAGACTTTCATTTATGTTTCTTCCGAATTTCGTAGGCCATTAGGAAGGGCATATTATGAAATTTCTATAAACTTGTCAAATTCCACTAAATGGGAGTGGATTATATATATGTAGGATGGGTTCGTGAGAAAGTTTCTTCTTCCTGAAGATGACTCTTTAATTCTTTCTTTTCTTGAATATTTAAAGTTATTTTTTGGTTATTCTTCGTATGTAATCTGGAAGGTAAGGATTATTGGGATAAATAGAGAGTGTTCCATCTCCTAGTAAGTCTAGTAAATCTGCATGGTAAGAATAAGGATGTTATGAAGTATATAAACAGTAAGATATGAATAAGAATCCCTGCATGGGGATTTTCTATAGATGAAATGTTAGCAACCTGTATGAAATGGGTTTAATGGTGAATTCAAGTTCTTAAGCAGATGTTGTTGTTGGTTCAAACTGGATGTCTGAGTCTAGAGTTGGTATCTGTTGTAGGTGAATATTAGGTGAGTCCCTAATATTGAATCCTCCAAAATTTTTAGATAAGTTTCTTGTGATCAATGTTCCAAAAATGATGAATGAGTTCATGAATGATTGGTAGAAAATAAGTATGTATTGTAACACTCCAAACCCGATCCTACATTAGGATTTGAGAGTGGTGTATCACTACTTGTAAACAAACAGACTTAAAAACATTTCGACAGAAGCTTTGAATAATTCTTACAATTTATAGATATAAAACATATTTTTACTGCTATTTTTCTAAAGTGAAAGAAATATTGTCACTTCAAAATTGATATACAAATTAAATGGTGTACTAACTCAAATATGGTAACTTTATAAACAGATTGTATTAGCTTAAACCCAAATTTTAGTACTTCATGAAGTTCTCGTTTAACATAGTCTTAATAAATAGAAGTTCATTATATACATCATTTTCAAAATACACCTAAGTGCCACCTACATTAGACATGCATGATACAGACACAAAGCAGTCAGCTCACAATCTTAATAGCTCTCTAGTGTAGTCTTGAACAAAGTTTTCCTTCTATAAACAATTCCTGAGAAGGAAAAAGGACTAATAGAGTAAGTTTGTTTCAACTTAATAAGTTCCAAGAGAAATCATACAATACATTACTAAGAACATTAATTGAAATTTTCTGTAGATCAGACATGTATTAGAGAGAGTACGACCACTGTCGTTTACAGAACACAGACAGACTAAGTACACCAACTCATCTCACTTTTGTTTATATTGTACACCAACTTAACATAACTTATACAAATCCATCTTCATTCCAGCCACGTACCTAGAATACAGATCAGAAGCATATCTTTCAGACGTGTTCACATTTATTTTCCCTTTAACAACTCATATAAGTTTTATTCAAAATAGTGCATTTTATTTTGATCTGCCAATCCAGTTTGCAATATATCTACCCTACCAGAGGCTACACAAACATATATCTACTTCTCCTTCATTACATATCATATCATATCATTTTCATACATATCAGAAAAAGGCGGTAGTGGCTTAAGCATGAAAATGGTGCTTACTTCTTATCTTAGACAGGTTGCACTCAGACTGATGACTTTAGAAATCATTATTCATACAAATAATTTTTATTCATTACTCACTCACACACATTTCATCCTTTACAAAGGAAGAATACTTACCTTACATGAAATATAAAATAAAGAAACTACAACACATGAAAGTAAGAAGGAACTCACCAGAAACTATAACACAAATCTATAAAGTAGGTTTCTTGCCCTTATCAGTTAGACCTTCGTTATCTTTTTAATCTAAACTATAGATAATTAAACATATAAGATCATCAATCTATCAAATCTGGTCATGCATGCAAAATTCACAACACTTATACCAGAATCAGGAAGTTGCCTTCCTTACACACCATTCTAACATTTATGCGTTTAGAACAAAGAACATGTAAATGACATAAAGAATAACCTAGGGTTCATCAGTAATTACCAGTATGTCACACCCTAAAATTGGGCTTAGTAGTTTTTAGGGTACTTTAGGGATTTTAGCTCGAATGTGTTCATAAATTAGAAGTATGGTAAACCGAAAATGTCTTCATCTATGGCTTTTAGAAAATTAAATCAATTTTCGAAAATGATGTTCTAAAGACCTTTAATTTAGAATAGAGAACTATTTTGAAAAGAAGGTTAAAGTTAGGAGTACCAAAAGAGTAAATTTACCAAAGTTTAAAATTAACCTATTTCTTCCCTCCCAACTATAGGAAAACTTATGAAACCCCATCTCCTTTTTTTTGTTATGTCTTCCCTTGCATCCTTAAGCTCTATTCATTCAATTTTATTTCCCAAACTTCAAATCTTTTGATTTCTATATCATCACCCAAGCAATAAATCTTCCTAGAATTTCAAGAAAAATACTAAAAACACCATCAATTTTGCCATCTCTCACACTTTTAAGTTTTTTAAATTTTTAACCAAATGTTCATTTTTCTCCTATAGAAGGTAACAATTCGTTTTCCTATTAGGTTTTGATTATATCTAGTCTTTTAAATAGAGTTTTTACCTATTGAATCGAAAGTTTTGAATAAATGTTAAAAATTAGATCGTTAATGGTGGATTTTGGGATTTTGAATGAAAATGATGTTTCAAAGTTTTTTTCAACCTTTTTTAAAGTGATTAGAATGTTTCTAAACTCCCTTGAAGTTACGTTAAAGAATTCCAAGGTTTTAATAAATTTTCGTGAAAATTTGCTATAGTACGTCTAAATTTTAGAACCATGAATCTGTGTAGTTTTGTGTAGTTTGAAGGTTGACAATTTTTCTTAGATGGATAATTAGTCAATTTGAATTAGTTTTATGTGATATGAACGAGTAGGTGTTGAGATTTTTACGTTTCGACTAAGCTAGTCAAAATTTTAGATTCATGAGGAACTAGTTTGGCTTGTGTTTTTGGTTGATTTAGGTTAGTCTTTTGCTGAATTTTAATTGTGTTTATTTTGTGGTTTACTTTGGTGAAGCTTCAGAGTCATTAGGACCTTCTACGAGTAAAGTGAAAGGCAAGAAAAAGCTAGTTTAAGCTATTAGTGACAAGGTGAAAGTGTGTATGGTGAGTTTTTGGAATCGCTGCTTGTGGACGTGATTCATAGTGTTAATTGGGAATTTAGGAGCAACAAAAATCGCTACTCTAAGTTTCGAGTGTAAGCTTTCTCATACTCTTGTTTGATTTATGAAATATTTGATTGTGTGTTGTGGAATTAAGAATTAAGATATGATGTTGTGACATGTAAAATATGGTTGTAATGGCTATTGTGGAAGTGTTAATTGTGGGCATGTTGTACATGTCAATTGGTTGTGATAATGTTGTGTTTATAAGGTGAATGTGTAGTGAAAAAGTGCAGAAAATGGTAAGTAAAATATGTGTTTAAATGCAAATATTTTGGCTTTGTGATCTTTGAGACCATTGGATATAGTTGGCATGTCATAGGATTTGTGAGTACTCACCCTTGTGTTGTGATTTTGAGGCATTAAGGCCCGAGACAGATTTGGAGAGATAAGGGAATGTGAGCTCAACTCTATTCACTAGGATAAGTTGGTGTGTTGGAGAGTGTTAGCTAAATTCTAAGCTTTTGCGATATGTTCGACTCATGGAGTCATTAGTGTGTTGGAGATTTGTGTATCTGCTGTATGGTGATACAACCCACTTTAATGTTTCATATCCTCAAGTGTCAAATTATAGTTTAAATTTGATTTTATAAATTGTGATAATATGATATGAGATGGTTGCATAAACATACGAATAATATGCTAAATGAGTTTATTAATATTGCATGAATATGTTAGTATGTTCTCATAATAAATTGTGTATGTAGTTGAGCATTGATCATTTTCGTTTAACGTGTGAATGCATGTTTATTTGATGGTTATTCTGATTATTCACTGAGCTTGTTTAAGCTCACCCACTCTTTTTAAACCTTTGCATATTGTTAGTGTTGCGGTGTGGAAATTTCCAAGGGAGTGATCCAAGTAGATTTAGCATTTGAGTAGGTGATTTATAGCTATTATTTTGAACTATGGGAATAAGGCAATGTGGTAGATTTGTTGCATGAATATTGCCATGGAACTACAAAATTCAGATATTTTGATGCTAAACTTTGAGTCTTTAAATGCATGATGAGTTGCTATATGTATGGTTGTGTTTAATGCCCTATTTTGGTGTTATTTTTGTTGTTTTGTGTAGAGGTATCGATAATCAGCTATTTAGTATCAATCTCTCCATGATATTTTGAATATGCAGAAATTTAGTAACTCAATTTGGTATTGATACCATTTCTCAAGTATCAATACTCGGGGGTAATAATACTGATACTTTTTTATTGGTATCGATAGTTTGTTTGTTTTTAATTTTTGCAAGAAAACAAAATGTTAAATTGGTAGCGATTTTCTAACGGTATCGATACCATATATGATAAATATTGATACCATTGAATGACTATCAATACCTACGTGGTGTTTTGGAGATTTTTGCTAAAGGGTCTTTAAGCATGCTTTTAAGTTGTTATATGGTCGATTATTGTATGTTAAGCAAATTTTAATTTCGTCTATGGGAGTTATTTGATTATGATGTTGATCACATGTCAATGAGATGTTTTATGATTTGTTGATGATGAGACGATGGTGTAGTGTCCTGTTACTCGGGTTCGACAATCAGGCCGAGTATAGGGTGTTACACAGTAAGCTGGTAATAACGTATAAGTTATTTGAATACTGCGAACCTTACTTCAAAAAGGTTTTCTAAACTTAAGTTTTCAAAGAGTTGTAAAGAAAAATCAAGAAAGAAGAAGAAAACGTAAAGGTGTTCAGAAAAACCACGGCTAACCTTATATACTTAAGCTTGGAGACAAGGATTATTGGAAAATCAGATAATTCCACTAACTCTTTTGATTCATGTGTTTAAGCGCTCTTAATTTAATTTAGGTCTTATTATCTACAGTAGTCCAATTCTGTTCTAACTAAACCTCAATTCAACTAACCAAATTATCATAAATAAAATAATAAACAAATCTAAATAGCTACGAACTTACTGAGTTTGCCAAAAGCATCTCAGTTGAGCAGATACTAAATAGAAGAGTCCGCCAAACTACAAAACATGCCAAAAGAAAGAGTTCACCAAACGACGCATACACACAGAATCCTATACTTAGTCAAAAAAAACATATTACCTACTCACATCGATCCTTATTTTACCAAAAACATATCACACAGTAACCAGATATAGAAACTTCTTCAGGCGGGCTGTTATATGTATTCCTGACATAAGTTCTTCTAAGTCTAGAATATGATGAATTGTGTGTATAGGTGTATGTGATTCTGTGAAGCAACAAAGTGTGTGTGTGCCTGGAATGAATATTGTGTTATGAAATTGTATAGATGCAAATCAAGCATGTATTGAAAGTATGATTTGGTTAAAAAAATAAGCTAGCTTATCTGAATGTGTGCTTATATTGGATATGTTATGTGAGATTAAAAATGTTTGGGAATGGAGTGTGTCTAAGTGTAGAGAGGTTGTGATGTGATTTTGGTTAACACGATGGTACGCGATGAAGTCCATCGGGATAGTAAACATGAATTTTGATATGAAAATTCTGAAGAAAAGTCCATGGCAATGGCATATTCTAAAAAAAATAGATGAGTCACATTTATCGACTGGAGTTGTCTACATGTCCCAGGGCAATGATAGGCGAACCTCACACAATATGAGTTTAGGCAAATCAATATCCAAAACATGGGAGTTCATGAGGTGTTTGGGTCACATTCTATTAGCCTTTATAGTGTATTTTGATTTTGCCTTTATGACATTCTGATCTCACCTTTGTGGCACATTCTATTAGCCTTTGTGGCATTCTACTAGCCTTTGAGGTGTGCTATTTGTGTCGCCTTTGTAACGTATTCTGTTTGGCCCTAGTGACGTACTCTGGTAAGTCTATTTTAAAGATATTATCTATCTAAAGCTTTAGTATAGAAAGTTTTGTGATAAAATCAAATAAGTCTTAAAGGAATTTTTTTAAAAAGAAGTATGATCCAGTATGTCCAAAGAGGGTATCCGTCGTGGTTACCTATCAGTATAGTATATGGGTGTATTCGATGTAAAAGTCTGTCAAATTGGATTATCGTGCTATTAAAGTGGAATTTTGAGTTAACTGGTATTCATTGTATTTGCATAGTATTATGTCTTACTCTAAGCTCTGATGGAATCTAAGTTGTTCGTTTTACTAGAAGTCTCATGCCCTGTAATAAAGATGTGCATGATTCTTTTGAGCGATCTAGAGGGTTCCCTATCAATATAAGTGTGCATTGGGTTGAATCAAGGTATGATCTAAACTATGATTTGATTTAGCAAGATCAGTATAGGTATCCACTAAAAGTATGAACAGTAAGTGGTATCCGCCAATATGGATACCTGCGATTAACTATTCTAGAATTATTGTTGAAAGTTGTTTGAAGAGAAAAGGAAAAGGTAGTATCGCCTATTAAGAACTGGAGTTAGCCAAGTAGTTGGATGAAAGATGATATGGTAAGAATGATAAATGTCATATAAGTGTGAAATTATATAACTGCCAGCATAAAGGGGTTCGCCAAAGATAGATATAAGAATTCTAAATATTCAAAACAAATAATTTGTCAAGACAGGTTAACAAGTAAGTAGTGTTTAAAAACTCACTAAGCTCCTATGAACATACTAGTGCTATGTTTATATTTCAGGTAGTACTACTTAAGTGAGAGAACTAGGAGAGACAATGCAAGGAATGTGCCAAAGATGCAACGGATATTCTATGCATACAATAGACATTTTGGAAAACACTAGCGTTTAGTAGGACTACGCCAAAAGAGTCTTTCTTTTTTTTGTCACCAATGTGGTGTAATAAAATTGTAACAAGTCCAATCAAAATATAATATTTTTAAATTTTTTCTTTTGTTCTTAAATATGGAATCTTTAAATAAATTAATAAGAAAACTATTTTAGTGAAGAGTTTTTGTCAACTATTTCGAGAACTCTGTTAAGTATTTTGCGTAATAACACCTAAGATCCAAATTCAGTGAATCGGGTCAGGTTGATGGCATTACAAATTTCATATGCTAATTTGAAAAGAAAATATATTGAGTTTCATATTGAAAACAAAGTCTTTTTGAAATTTTCATCTTGGAAGAAAGTTCTGAGATTTGGTAGAAAAGGAAAGTTTAGTCTGAGGTTTATTAGACCTTATGAAGCTCTTAAACAAATTGGACCTGTAGCATACCGATTAGCTCTACCTCTAGAATTTGATAAGATCCACAATGTCTTTCATGTGTCAATGATGAGAAGATACAGATTTGATCCCTTCCATATTTTTAACTCCCGACGAAATCGATTTGCAGCTTAATTTGTCATACGGCAAAAAACCTATTAAAATCTTAGCTTAGAAAGTAAAAAAATTTAGGAATAAGTGCATGGTGTTGGTGAAACTATTGTGGGACTGTCACGACCTAGAAAAGGTTACTTGGAAGTTGGAATAAACTATGAAATCCCAATACCCCTATCTTTTCACAGGTAAATTTTGAGGACAAAATTTCTTAAGGGGGAAGAATTGTAACGGCCTATTTTTCATTGGTATTAGAAAATGTAGTTTCAGAACCCTATTTACGTAAATCGAGTCTGTAGATATTAAATATGAATATTTACAGGGATAATATAAAAATATATTGAAGGTTGGTCAATAAATTTTGTTGAATTAATAATTAATTATGGCTTAGTGACTAAATTGTAAAAGTCCAATCTCTATAAAGTTTTAATTTGTAAAAGTCTTGTGGAATTACATTGCAATTAGCTAAAGGTCCAAAATGATAAGTAAACCATAATTAAGTAAATTTAATGGATGATGATGCCAATTTCCAATAAATGTGGTTAATTGTTAGTTTAAGTTGAATAAGCGATAATTAAGTTAATTAAGTTATCTTAATTAAGTGTTAATCAAAGTATAAATATAAAGTTAGTGGAGGAAACATGCTATCACCTTTCTCATTCCTCCATTTTTCTCCAAATGAGAAGAAAAATTGGGAAAGAAAGCTTTTAAACCTTGAAACATTTGACCATTAACTAGGAGGTAAATTCAAGTATTTTTCTTGTAATTCTTATATATTTGAGGTCACGGGAGCTTGATTTAGCTAGCCTGTGTACCAATTTGTGAAACTATTAAAGTTTTACAAAGTTGTCATTGTTGATTTCTAGAAGAATTAACCTTAAAATTAATAGATTTTCAGCTTAGATTATGAAAAGAACTAGATTGTAAAGGTAATTTAGCTTGTTTGTCAACTTTGTTATATTAGGGACCAAATAGAATAAATGTAAAACTTATTATAAAATTATGTTATAAATAGAAAATATATGGCCCCTAATGAGAATACGTGAAATCGGATTCTAATCCTAAGCTAGGAATTGAAAGTTATGCATATCCTAAGTTCAGAGATTAAAATGAATAAAATATAAAATTTGAGGGAAATCAAAAAATAGGTTTATATAGGATCATGAATATCATGGAATAATAAGAAAATGTTTATTACTAATTGGTATTATAAAATAATTGTATAGATCAAGATTTGGATCACAATGGAGTTAATCGGGCAAAAGCTGAAAAAAATTATTAGTCCCTGAAGAATCAACTCATTTTGGTGTTTCGAATAGTTAAGTTCACATGGAAATTACTAACTCATCTTGTATGGTATGCATATTTGTATTTAATTTGATATATAAATGTAAATGTATGTTTAAGTATATGGTGATATACTAGTAGTTTGAATTGAAACATGTGAACAACTATAGGGTATAAATGTATGAAAATAATATAGGTATGATATTAAAAATATATAATTGGTTCCCATGCAAACTTAGTAAAAGCTTAGGATACAATTGGAATGCCAATAGGGTTATATGCGCACTTGATAAGAGATTTTACATGTTATGACGAGATCTAGCATTAGTCCAGACGGGTAACTTGATGTAATTTTAGCTCAGACGAGCAACTTAAATCATCTGTGTATCCAAGTTCATTTTAATAGAGTTACATTAGGAATATTCATTTTAATTGAAATGGTAAACTTGAAAAGTTATTGACAATGAAATGGTATATGCTTATAACTTGATAGTTGTGGCATGTATATAAAGGCACCTTAATGTGCATATGGTCATTTTGAGTTGATAGATATGTGTTAAATGTGGTAATGGTTAAGCTTACATATTTAGCATGGCTTATAACTTAATTAATTCTTGGTATCGTTAAGTTTGATGCTAATATGAATGATGATCTTAAACTAGCTTGAATTGGAATGGAGTGGTGTGGAATGATGATATTTTAACTGTGGTTACATGGAATTGGTATTGGTCATGCATGAAAATGATGTTTGTTGAATTAGTTTTGTGTATTGATCTATTATAGGTGTGGAAATGGTCAAGTTAAGGCCTTATAACCAGCCAATGTAGTTTTGAGTTAGCTTGGAAATGTATGGAAATGAGAACTTCGTGGACTGTTGTGAATGTTGCGACTGCACCCCTAAATGTCGGTGATGTTGCGACACCAGGCTATCTCATTGCGACATTTCGTGTTAGATGTCACGCTATTGATTCTTAACTGTTTCGAAGTTTTATAAATTGGTTCTTAGGTTGGAGAGTTTGCTACTGTCTTTAATGTCACAACACCACCCATTGGAAGCGCAACACCAACCTTAGAAGTCACAAAATTGAACTCCAAGGTCTCAATGTCTACCTAGTATAGTTAGGAAAATTTGCAATTTGGTCCTCCAATACGGAAGCTTGTATATTGTCTTGGAAGTCGCGACATTAGACTATTGATGTTGTGACATCAAATTGAAAGTTTTTAAAAATCTTTCATTTTAGTCCTTCACCGGTATCGAGTTATCAATAGAGCTTTCATAAGCTCGTCTAAACCCAATTTGAAATATGATATAAAGATTCAATAATCATATATTTAGAACAAATTGTTGTATTTATAGATAATGATGTTTAGTTGAAGTTGCTTAGGCAATAGATGTGACATCTCGTAGCTTGCATGTAACACCCCAAAAATTTAACCATTATTTGTTAAGTTCTAATACAATTAAATCTTTGTATCTGTGGCTAAGGGCTCTATTTGTATGTAAGAGGTCAGGGGTTCAAACATCACTTTTCGAAATTTTGTTATTTTGTTTGACTTGACCCTTACCCTTGAACATTTGACTTAAGTTTATTTTTGTGTTAATCTGTGTCAAAAATTACCTTACTGGTTCGATGGTTAAGCCTTTGTAAACTTTCTAGTCCTGTGTTTGAGTCTCTGTGCAAGCAATCAGGAAATATTTTTATACTATCTAGTAAACAATTTAGCTTTCTTTAGTTTAAATAAATATTTTTGTTAACGTTTCTTTTTCCCTCTCTTCCTTCCTTTTTTTCATTTTCATTCTTCTATTCTTTTTCTTTTTTTTCCTTTTTTTACTTCTGTAAATTTGCTACAGGGTTAAATCAAAGGTACTTCATTGTTCATTGTTTCAATTTAAGGGTTTCTGCATAAGTTCTTTGTTGTTTTTCGTCGGCTTGTTTGATTTTGTCTTTTACTTCTAAAATTTCATGTTACGGTTAGTGGTTTCAAACTTTTGTTAATTGGTCGATTTGCTTCTATTTAGGCAAAGATCTACAAAGGATTGTTCCTCTTGTGAATTAGTTTCGTATAGTGGTTGTTCGATCGTTGGTAAACAAATAATTTGTGTTTCGGGGTTTTACATCAAAGTTTTCAACGTAGTTCAATTCGTCTATTAAATTAGCATTTTTAGTTCGAATATTCGTTAAATTGGATTTTTGTTGGTTGTTTTTAGGTTTTGGATTTCTCTACGTTTCTCTGAGATCAAAACTATACCAAGTGTGTAACAAAAACCCAATATTTTGTGAATTATGAATGCCAGAAAACATCATTGCCGACGCCACACGATTGTCTACCAGGCAATGTAGTATGTCGTGTTGGTCACACGGCCGTGTGCTAGGTCGTGTGAGAGATATTTTGAGCTTTGAGTCACATGGGTGTGCATTTGGCCATGTGCTAGACCGTGTAACTCACTATTTTGAGCCACACGACCGTGTGCTAGATCGTGTAACAGGTCGTGTGTGACATTAGGAGGGCCACACGGGCGTGTGCTAGGCCATGTGGACCACACAAGCCAGACACCCAGGTCGTGTGAATCCATACAACCGTGTAGGCCAAAAATCAAGATTTTTCCCTAAGGCTGTAATCGTCATTTGAATCGAACGTAGGCCTACCGTAGGGTCTGTATGACCTGAATTATACATTGAAACTAATATCTTACATTTTTTTTATTGAATAATCTATTATTCTGGTATATTTATACGCTTGTTATGAGATCTGATAAGTAAGTGTGATAGCATTACATGAGCACGATCTGAAATTGTATTACTGTGTACTTATATATAGTATCTGTTAAATCTACATCGGGATTGGGATTGTATAAAGAAGGAAGTGTGAGCAATTTAATAATCTACCAACTCTGGTTGCTAAGCCACAAATATTTCTGATTTTGGTGATCTATCGCATTCTGATCTGGCAACTAGGCTGCAATTATTCTGAAACATGACATACAGTCACTACGTGGTATGTAGGGATGGATGGGTACTTGATGCCTATATGGTGTGTCGAGACGGACAGATATGATGTGTAACGATGGGGTAGGAATTTGCATATGTATCTGATATGTTCTGTATTTACATCTGATATTCTCTGTTTCTATTTCTGTATCTGATTCTGAGAAATGGTTGACCTATGGGAAGTGAAATTACATCGGTAAATTACTGCTTATTATTGAATATAAGTTACACACACATTGAGTTGTAAACTCATTTGGTTATTTTTCTGGATTTCAGGTAACCCACAAATGTAGGCGGGTCGGCGTGGCAAGAGCTAAGGCATCTATTTACTTCTTACATAATGTCTTGTTTGGATTTATACTATTAGGTGTATTTCAGATTATAATTTGGATTTCTACGTTGATTTAATTATATAAATGATTTTGACTGTTAAACTTTAAATAATCAATGTTGGTTTTCGGCTAATGGTTTGATGTAACCTCCATGCTTGGTCTTAACGTCTAGGCCAAGTATGAGGTGATACATTTAGTGGTATCAGAGTCAAGTTTAAAAACTTGGGATGTGTTTCTGGGCTCCAATTTTGTTTAAAATGTTTTTTTTTAAAAGAGAAAAAATTATTTGAGTAACTCTGGAAACTTATTTTAAAAAAGATTGAGTCTCTAGCACCAAACTTGTAAGTACTTCTACCTTAGCTATACTATTTAGTTAGAACAATACTTTAATGACTGAAGTTGTGGTTATAGTTAGAGACTGTGATATGAACTGTGAAATAAGATATCTGATGAGAATTTAGAACTGATCTATGAACTTCTAGCATTGTAGATATGTTGATATAATGAGCTTGCATGGTAGTTGTGGACATAGTTCTCGCAGGCTTTGTGGACACTGAGAAGAGCTCGAGAAGAGTCATCTTCAATAGGCAGTATGCCCAATCTGGAAACCAACGAGACCATTGGAACTCCTACTGCTGAGACTGGGTCTCAGACTTCGAAAGTCAGGGATGATATACTATCCCAGGCTATGTTGCACATGGTAGAGAGGGCCATTGGGACCCATTCTGGATCTGAGGGCCAAGGGTCAATTACTAAATGACTCTGGTCGGGTGGTGCTGAGTTGTTTAGGGGTGTCACTAGAGTCGCCCCTACAGTGGCTAAGTACTGGTTAGAGGCCATTTAGCGTATTATGAATGACATCGACTGCACTGCTGCTTAGAAACTAAAGGGTGCCATATCTCTGCTCTGAGATGAGGCTTCCCAGTGGTGGTTGACAGTTGAGCAGGGCGTCCAACCCGAACAGGTTATGTGGGGTTTCTTCAAGAGCGCTTTCCAAAGCAAGTATATGGAGGCAAGTTATGTGAGGCTCTTAGACGTGAGTTTATGAGCTTAGTTTAGGGTGAGAGGTCTATGGCTGAGTATGAGGTTGAGTTTTTTAGATTGAGCAGGTACGCTCACAGTTTAGTTCAGAACGACTATGAGTGGAGTATCCAGTTTGAGAAGGGATTGAGGTATGACCTGAGAGTTCTAATAGCTCCTCAAAGGGACAGGGTTTTTGCAGCCTTTATTGACAAGGAAAAGATAGCGGAGGAAGTGAAATGCACTTGAGGAGAGACCGAAAGAGGGGTCAGAGTAAAGCTTAAAAGGGATTTAGGCCCTTCTAGTTCCATTTAGCACCCTAAGAAGCGGACTAGATTTGATGGGCCTCCGAGGATTGAAGCTCAAACTACACCGACTAAGATCTAAAACTGTAGCAAATGTGGGAGGCACCATTCCAGCCAGTGCTGGAGGAACTTGAGGGTTTGTCTTCAGTGTGAATCAACGAGGCACCTTGTTCGAGATTGTCCTTAGTGATCTGATCAAGTGCAAGCTTCTGCACATGCTCTGGCTCCAGGTCTCATCCTACCACCAAGAGTAGCTCAGCAGCCACCTAAGGGTCGTGGTACGATCAGTGGTGGTAACGATTCTGGCCAAGGTTAGTGAGCACTAGATAGGGGTGCGGGTTAGATTGGGGCACGACAACCTACCCTTGTGTATGCGGTGAGGCACCATGAGGATAAAGACGACAGCAATGTTATAGCGTGTACATTCTTTATCCATTTTGTTCCATATTTTTCTCTGATAGATATTGGTTCTACTCACTCGTATATAGCTAGCATTGATTTTGTGAATTTGGGTATCTCTGCTGAGAGTACTACTAAAGAGATTTTTGTGATTAGTCCCTTAGGTCAGTCAGTTTGAGTTGATAAAGTGTATAGACAGGTTCCGTTAGAAATTCAAGGTGTTGTATTTCCATTAACCTGATGGAATTTTTGTTTGGAGAGTTTGATCTGATTTTAGGAATGGACTCGCCCATGGAACATCGAGTCAGTTTAGATTATACCTCTAAGAGGGTTACTCTAATATTGGATGAGAATATTGAGATAGTTATGATTAGTGAGCATCAAGATTACCTCTCTAATTAGTTTTCGCTCTTGTAGTTGAAAAGCTAGTTCAGAAAGGTTGTGAAGTGTACCTGGCCTTTGTGTCTGATTCTAATTCTTTAAACTTTCTGTCAAAGACATTCATATGGTAAGGGACTTTTTGGATGTTTTCGCTGATGATTTTTCGGTGATACCTCTGGATAAGGAGGTTGAGTTTGGTATTGAATTGTTACTAGGTACCGCTCTAATGTCTATTACCCCTTATCGCATGGCACCAAGAAGCTTATGGAATTAAAAGCCCAGCTTTAGGAACTTCTCGATCGAGGGTTCATCCGACTAAGTGCGTCCCCAAGGGGATCATCGATTCTGTTTGTCAAACACAGGTATTAGCTTTCGAGGATCGACGATCTGTTCGATCAGTTTCGCGATGCATCTGTATTCTCCAAAATTGATCTCCATTCTAGGTACCATCAATTCAAGGTCAATGAGATAGATGTGTATAAGACTGCTTTCAGGACTCGTTATTGACATTACGAGTTCCTGGTCATGCCTTTCGGTTTGATGAATACTTTGACTGTGTTTATGGATTTGATGAACTGGGTTTTTCAGCCATATTTGGACTAGTTCGTCATCGTCTTCATCGACGACATTCTGATTTATTCTAAAATCGAGATTGAGCATCATGAACATCTTTGGATAGTTCTATAGATATTTTGCGATAAATAGTTGTACACCAAGTTTAGTAAGTGTGAGTTCTGGAATTAAGAGATTACCTTTCTATGCCACGTTGTGTCTACCGAGGGGATCTGAGTTGATCCTAAAAAGGAGGAGGTTGTGATCGAGTGGAAATAGCCGAAGAATGTGTTTGAGATCCGGAGTTTCCTTGGTTTGACAAGTTACTACTGGAGGTTTGTTGATGTGTTCTCGCTTATCGTACCTCCTTTAACTAAGCTATTTCGTAAAAAAGCACCGTTTATTTGGTCTGATGAGCAAAAAATGAGCTTTTGAAACCTCAAGTCCATTCTGACTCAGACACCTTTTTTGGTACAGTCTAAGTCTAGTAGAGAATTTGTTGTCTATACCAATGCTTTGCATGTTGGATTAGGTTGTGTTCTGATGCAAGATGGTAAGATTGTGGCTTACACGTCTCGACAACTTAAGTCACACGAGGGTAACTATCCCACACATAATCTCGAGTTGGCTATAGTTGTCTTCGCTATAAAAATTTAGAGGTATTATTTGTATGGTGAGAGGTGTATTATTTACACCGATCACAAGAGTCTAAAATACCTACTAACTCATAAGGAGTTAAACCTTAGGCGGCGTAGATGGGTGGATTTGCGTAAGGATTATGATTGCACGATAGAGTACCATCCCAGTAAGGCCAAAATTGTGGTCAATGCTCTTCGTGGTATAGTGATGACTGATCTGAGAGCGATGTTTGCTCGCTTGAGTTTGTTTGATGACGGTAGTCTGCTAGCAAAGTTGTAGGTTAACCCAACCTGGGTTGATCAGATTCTATCTAAATAGTTGAGTGATGAGTCTCTGGTTCCTCGTTTTCATTAGGTTGAGGATGGTGGGACTTTCGATTTTGGATTGAATAGCGATAGGATTTTGTGTTTTAGGGGTCAGATTTGTGTGCCTAAAGATTTGTAGTTAAGGCAGTCGATTTTACGAGAAGCACATAGTAGCCCTTACGCTATACACCCTAGTGGGAATAAGATGTACATAGATCTCTATGAGCTTTACTGGTGGCTCAGTTTGAAATGTGAGGTAACTGCTCTTATTTCTCATTGTCTAAGCTGAACACCAACTGCCTCCAGGTCTGTTACAGTCGGTTAAGATTCCCCTTTGGAAATGAGAGTGTGTGACTATGGACTTCCTTAGTGGATTGCCTTTGACACCCACTAAAAAGGATTCAGTTTGGGTTATCAATTATCGATTGACTAAATCTGCTCACTTTCTTTCGGTCATGACAAATTATTCACTTCAAAAATTGGCTAAGTTTTATGTCTCTGAAATCGTAAGATTTCACAGAGTTTTGGTTTCGATAACTTCTGGCAGAGATCCATGTTTTACTTCTCGATTCTGGAAGAAGCTTCATAAGGCTTTGGTTACCCGATTGGATTTCAGTACTGCATATCATTTTCAGACCAACTGACAGTCTAAGCGAGTTATTCAGATTTTGGAGAATATGTTGCGGAGTTGTGTAATCGATTTTTGGGGTAGTTAGGAGCAGTATCTGTCGCTCGCTGAGTTCACGTATAATAACAACTTTCAAGCTAGCATTCAGATGGCACGTTACAAGGCTTTATATGGATGTAAGTGTCGTATTCCTATATGTTTGACCGAGCTAGTATCTAAAACTGAGAATATAGTTAGATTGATTCACGATCGTCTCAAGGCAACTTTCGACCGGCAGAAATTGTATGAAGATTTGAAAAGATGAGATATTGAGTATTCTATGCGTGATTAGGTATTTCTAAAAGTTTCTCTGTGGAAAAAGGTCCTTCAATTCGGACATAAAGGCAAGTTGAGCCCGAGGTTCATTGGACATTACCTTATTCTGAAACATATCGGACCTATCGCTTATCAGTTAGAGCTACCTCCTGAGCTAAATCAAACTCACGATGTGTTCCATATCTCTATACTGAGACGGTATCAGTCTGATCCAACTCACATTGATGTTGTTGAAGAGATTGAGATGTGATCGAATTTGACTTTTGAGGAAGAGTCTATTCAAATTATGGATCGAGACGTCAAGGTCTTGAGGAGGAAAACTATTGTGTGTGAATGTGTAATGCAAATGTGCAATTATGCATGTCGAATCAAGTAATAAAGTAATGAGTTAGAATCATTTCCATAGGGATCGGAATTGATTAAAATAATTGATTATGCTATTACTTATGAAACTTACTAATTAAACTATGCAAAAAAAATAGATAACAAATTGATAAAGAGACTTAATGAATGGGTTAATAAAATTAATTATGAACGAAAATATGCAAAGGCAATTAAAATGATGTGGCAATTATAAAATACTAAGTGGGAAGGATTTGTACTGTTGAATGATAAGGGTTGGAATTACTCAGGTGCTATTTTTATATCATAATAATACCATGGCAAAATCTTGATCATTCTATTGCTCAAGGATTCACTACTGCAATATGTTTCTTTCAAAAGCCATACTTTGAGCTATTTTTGTATTTCTACAGAACTTGAGAATTACATCCAGACTGTTATTCCTTTCCCTATACAGATTGCAACATTTATGTCTAGAGTGCTACAAATATTCTTTCGAATACTCGCCTGTATCAACCGATAATAATCCAATTTTAATCTTTTCAGAATTAAATCGGATCTAATAACATATCATGCAATAATCTATGTATAGATCTTGCATGCATACATTTAAAATAATCACAAATCGAATGAAACAGTAATCTATTCAAAATCAGACCATGGGCATTAAAAGATAATAAAAGTTCTCCCAAATAATTCCAACCCAATGAGATTTAGCTTATGGGTTTGACATTCAAATCCAAAAAAAAAAACCATTCAACATCATCATTTAAATTTACAAATCACAAAATTCAAATTAGAAAATAAAGACAGAACTACAGGAAGCTCTCGTTGCTCCAGCTTTAACTTTAATAATGAGATTTGATGCAAAATCCATGGTAAATTTCTCTTCCCCTTCCTTGCATCTGTGACTTTTTTGCTCTGTAAGTTGCTACCCTGTCCTCTCTTTTCTCTAAGATTTTCCATGAGAATCTCATGTAGAGAGAAAAATTGCCCTCGAATTCTCTCTCTCCCCTAAAAATCCTCTCATTTTCTTTTCTCTTTCCTCCTTTATAGGGTAGGTCCCTCCCTCTCAGCATACATCTTTTGCTTTCTCTTTTTCAAGGTAGTTTATAGCTAGCTGAGTGTGACGTGGATTGAGTGCTACATCATCTTCCTAGAATTTCCATGGTATTCTTGTTTGAAATCTAACCAAAAATTTGACATGGAAATATTTCACTTCCTTCATTTTCCTACTATTTTCTCTCTTCTCTTCCTCATCCTACACTTGTTGCCAACCACAACCAACACATTTCTTCCCCAATAATAAAAATAACAAATAACAACTTTTATAGCACAATTCAAGCTTTTTATAAAATGTTCTAAAAATATCCTAAAAATACAAACATATTTACTTCATTAAAAACAATTAATTCAATCTAAAGTTTTGAAATATAAATTTTTTCAAGAGTTATCAAAAACTGTCCCTCTAATTAAGTTTCTGTGTCGGAATCATGGTACTGAGGAGGCCACTTGGGAACCTGAGGACTCAATTCGTCAACAATACCCTTATTTGTTTCAATTAGGTAAATTTTAAGGCTGAAATTTCATTTAGGGGGAGAGAGTTGTAATGCCCCAAAAATTTCAGTGTTGTTTGTTACATTCTGATATAATTAAGTCTTTGTATCTATGGCTAAGTGCTCTGTTTGTGTGTTGCAGGTCAGGGGTTCAAACCTCACTTTTGGAAATTTTGTTATTTTGTTTGACTTGACCATTATCCTTGAACATTTGACTTAATTCTATTTTTGTGTTATTCTGTATCAAGAATGAGCCTGTTGGTTCAATGGTTAAGCCTTTGTAAACTTTCTGGCCATGTGTTCAAGTCTCTTTGCAAGCAATAAGGAAACATTTTTATGCTATCTAGTAAACAATTTAGTCTTTTTTAGTTTTGTTAACATTTCTTTTTACCCTCTCTTCCTTCCTTTTTTCTTTTTCATTCTTCTATTATTTTTCTTCTTCTTTTTTTGTTTGATTTCTTCTGTAACTTTGCTAACAGGTTAAATCAATGGTACCGTGTTGTTCATTGTTTCAATTGAAGGGTTTCCGCATAAGTTCTTTTTTGTTTTTTGTCGGTTCGTTTGATTTCATCTTTTCCTTATGAGATTGAATGTTACGGTTAGCCATTCCAAACTTTTGTTAATCATTCAATTTCCTTCCATTTAGGTGAAGATCTTGAGAGGAGTGTTCCTCTTATGAATTAGTTTCGAATAATGGTTGTTCGATCGTTGGTAAGTGAATAATTTGTGTTTCAGGGTTTTGCGTCGAAGTTTTCAACATAGTTCAATTCGACTATTAAATTAGCATTTTTAGTTTGATTATTCATTAAATTAGATATTGGGTGGTTGTTTTTAGGTTTTGGATTTCTCTACGTTGGTCCAACAACAAAATTATATCAAGTGTGTAATGAAAACCTAATTTTATATGATTTACAAATGCCAAAAAATATGGTTGTCAACGCCACACGGTTGTGTGTTTGGTCGTGTAACTCATTATTTTCAAATTAGAGGCACAAGGGCTAAGGACACGAGCATGTGTCCAGCCCATGTAACTCACTGTTTTGGATTTAGGGACACACAGGCCAAAGACACAAGCATGTGTCCAAGTCGTGTGAGAGATATTTTAAGCTTTGAGTCACACTAGCGTGCATTTGGCCGTGTGGTAGACTGTGTAACTCGCTGTTTTGAGCCACACGGCTGTGTGCCAGACCGTCTAACAGGCCTTGTGTGATATTAAGAGGGCCACACAGGCATGTGCTTGGCCATATAAATCCATACGGGTGTGTGGGCCAAAAATCAAGATTTTTCCCTAGGGTCGTAATCATCGTTTGAATCTAACGTAGGCCTACCATAGGGTCTGTATGATCTAAATTATAAATTGAAACTATTATCTAACAATCTGTTACTGAATAATTTCTTATTCCTATATATATACACTTGTTATGAGATTTGATAAGTAAGTGTGATAGCATTACATGAGCACGATCTAAAATTGTATTACTATGTACTTATATCTGGTATATGTTAAATCTGAATTTGCATCGAGATTGGGACTGTATAAAAAACAAAGTGTGAGCAGTTTAATAATCTACCAACTCTAATGGCTAAGCCACAAATATTTCTTATTTTGGCGATTTATAGCATTCTAATCTAACAACTAGGCTGCAATTATTCTAAAATGTGTCATATAGTCACTACGCATTGCGTAGGGATGGATGGGTACTTGATGCCCTATATGGTGTGTCGAGATGGACGGAGATGGTTTGTAGCGGATGAGGGTAGGAATTTGTATCTGTATCTGATATGTTCTGCATTTGTAGCTGATATTCTCTGTTTCTGTTTTTGTATCTAGTTCTGAGAAACGGTCGATCTATGGAAAGTGAAATTACATCTGTATATTAATGATTATTATTGAATGTAAGTTACACACACACTAAGTTGTAAACTCATTTGGTTAACGTAGCAAGAGCTCGGTCATATCTTTACTTCTTACTTAATGTCTTGTCTAGATTTATACTATTAGGTGTATTTCGGATTACAGATTTTAATTTGGGTTTCTACATTGATTTAATTATATAAATAATTTCTATTATTAAACTTTAAATGATTAAGCTTGATTTTCGATTGATGGTTTGATGTAGCCTTCAGACTTGGTCTTAACGTCTAAGCCAGATATAGGGTGTTACATTGCATCCTGCGATCGGTTTGACCTAAGGGTGTTACATGTTACCCAATTTTGACCAATAAATTGTTTCAATTCTTCTTATAAGATTGTGTCAAAGGTAATGGTGAACAGATTAAAGCCTTGGATAAGGGAGTTGATTACACAAAACCAAAGTGCCTTTATAAAAGGCGGACAAATACAAGACAATATTGTTGTTTCTAGTGAAGTTTTTCATTACTTAAAGTTGAAAAAAATGGGGAAAAGAGTGGAGATGGGAGTGAATGTGGGTTGGAACAAGGCATATGATAGGGTGGAGTGTGATTTTTTAAGACGTGTCAATTAGGATAAGGTTTACTGACAAATGGGTAAGATGGGTATTAGAGTATATTTCCTCTATTTCCTACAAGATAATTGTTAATGGGAAATAGTAAAATACAACTTATCCTTCTATATGTCTTAGGCAAAGGGATCCTTAATCTCTTTACCTTTTCATAATTTTTTTTTGATATCCTTTCTAGGGCTATCAACCTTGCAATCGAGACTAGGAAATTAAGTGGAGTTAAAATAAGTTTGGTCCCACTTTAGCACAAATCTTTTTTTGCAGATGAGTTTTTGTTTTCCATTGCAACTACAGAAAAGAATTATGATGTTTTACAGGAATAATGAAGGAATATGGGCAAGATTCTAGGTAGATGATGAAATTAAACAAATCAAATGTGATTTTCAGTTCGAATGTTGGAGAGGATTTGAAAAAGAAATGGATGATGGGCTAGGAATTTCAAGGGCTAATAATCCTAGCACTTATTTGGGATATCTTCTTTTTAGGATAAGAAGAAAACAAAGGTTGTTGGATATATAGAGGAGAGGATTAATGGAAAGCTACAATGATGGAAGTAAAACTTGATGTCTTAAAATGGGAGAGAAGTACTACTCAAGGTTGTTGTAATAGCCCATTTTCAATCAAATCAGAACAGTAGTTTTGGGACCAAAAATCTGACAAGTAAACTTTTATTTTATTATTATAATGTTTATGGGATATTAGTAAGCTCGTATTAAAATTTCGTTAATAAATTTTAACGTTTGCATGATTAATTAAGTAAAAAGGACTAAATATTAAAAAGTACAAAAGTAGAGTTCTATTAGTTAAAGGTGTCATTTCGCTAAGAAACTCTAAAGTGAATGGACTTAATTGGAAATTAGACCATTCAAAATGTTAATGGACTTTTATGGACATAAAATTAAGAGTTTTTAATGTTAATAGGCAAGGTTAATATAGTAATTTAATTATTAAGTTAAAGTAAAATAACTAAAACAATTGTATCATCTTCTTCAAAGTTTTCTACCATCGAAAACCAAGAGCAACAATAGCCATTTTTAGGGTTTTTGGTTCATCAACTACCATTGCTTGTATGTAAGTGATATTGATCCCGTTTTTAATGATTTCTATGTTTTTTGAGGTCATTGTAGCTTAATCCAACTAGCTTGGGGATTAATTTATAAAACTATTAAAGATTTAGGGTTATGTCATGAATGTTCTTGTATGATTCTTAATGTTAAATGGTAGATTATGAACCTTTATTGATAAATAAACAAGTTTGTAAAGTGATTTTTGATGAAAATTGTATTTAGGGACTTATTTGTAAAAATAATAAAAGTTCATGGTAAAATTGTGAAATAATGGTTTTTATGGATTAATTTAGGTCTCTAGAGAATTTGACTAGCATGAGAAGAGGATTAAAATGTTTAAATTTCAATTTATGAGCTTAAAGACTAAATTGTGAAAAGTTAAAATGTTAGAGGCAAAATAGTAATTTTTCAAAAATATGAAATGTGGACTAAATTGAATGCTAGAGATATTAAATTAATTAAATTTTTCTATTTAAATCAAGATAGACCACGTACGGATTTAGATCGAGAAAAAGCTAAAGTTTCGGATTAATCAACTTCGTGTTTATGCTCTAATCGTCGAGGTAAGTTCATAGTGTTTTAATATGTAAACAAATTTCTATTTCTGTGCTTATATTATGATGTTTTAATTATTAGGTTTTTATAATAATATTGTTGAATTGCACATACATGCCCTTATTTGTACTTCGGTACCCTTGAATTGCACATGCGTGCCCCTATTTGTAATTCAGTACCCCTAAATTACACATACGTGCGCTTGTTTGTACTTCGGTACCCCTGAATGCACTTTTGTACCCTGTTTAGACTTTGATAGTTCTGAATTGAATAATATATGAATCATGTTCAATTTATGGTTAGATTAAATGACATGCTATATTTTTACTAAGCTTTATAAGCTTATTCGTTCTTATGGATTGTTTTGTAGATCATTGTTGCTGACATTTTGGACGGATCAAACCTTCAGCTCATACTATCCATTGACACTGGTAGTTTTTGTATCTCCTAGGGTAGTGGCATGTATAAACATATGTAGTTTAATTTATGGTTGAAATGTATTTAGGATGTTTTAAAGTGGTGTTTGATGAATATGTATATAATAACTAAATAAGTTTGTGTTTCAGTGTCATGTATCCATGTCCACACGGCCTAAGACATGGGTGTGTGACTCAACCATGTGTGACACACAGCCTGGCGACACGGCCATGTGTCCCCTGTAGGTTCTATTGCTTGCACGTCAGGCAGTTACACGGGCGTGTGGGGCTGTTTCGAGAGTTACACGGCCTGACACACGGTCGTGTGACCTTACTCAGAGAGTTACATGGGTATAGACACGAGCTGGGACACGACCTTGTGTCCCTGTTTCGATTGTTACACAGGCTGAGACACTGGTGTGTTCCATGTGACCCCTGTAGTCAAATTTTTCTAACTTTTTCTTAAACTTTCTAAATGTTTTCAATTTGGTCCCGAATTGTTTTTAAGGTGTTTCTAAGGCCTCGAGGGCTCGATTTAGAGATGATATGTATGTGAATGAATGATTTATGTTATGATTATATTAATGTATAAAATGTATGTTCTAATGTTTCATTTGTACGGTAATGCTCTGTAACCCTATTTTGTCGACGGATACGGGTTAGGGATGTTACAGTTGTTGCATGTGCAATGCTTATTTACACTATACACTGTGTTCTATTTCCAAAAAAGGTGTAAAAGGAAATAAATGCTATGATGATGAGATTTTTTGGGGGGACAAAATGAATAGGAGAAAAAGCTACATTAGATTAGTTAGGAAAATTTTACAACTTAAAAATGAAAGGGCGAGTCTGGGTTTAGAGATATGCAGCAGATGAATAGGGCTCTTGCAAAACAATTTTGGATATTGGTTCAAAAACTTGAAGCTTTATGGGCTAAGCTTTTCGAGGGTAGATATTTTGCAAATACTTCTATCATAGAGGCTAGAAAAGGTGCAAAAGCTTCCTAGATATGGTCATGTTTATTAGAAGGGAGAATTTTAATTGAGGATGAAATGAGATGGTGGGTTATAGGAGAGAATAGGGTGAATATATGAAAGGATAAGTGGGTCCTTAATTATAAGCCTTTGAGACCAAAAATAAATTAGAGTCGAGTTTGGGTTTGGGTTTGGGTTTGGATTAGTTGGGTTTGGGTTTAGATCTTTCACAGAGATAGCATATCACATATACATCATTTACATTTCCATTGCACAAAAGGCCATTTGTCATAGATGAAATAAACATATAAACATACATGCAACATAAAAATAGAAACACTCAAAGTGTTCATAAGGAGTTCACGAAGTACTCACTTGATCATCCTTGAACTGTGGCTTATGACTCAGTGTTAAGATCTTCCCATGTATTGCAGCAGACACTTCTTATAAAAGAGAAGGTCACTATTAACAATTTGTTTAAAGATCCTCTTACCTTTATTTCAAACCCAAACAACCCCTCTCAAAAACAAGGCCTTACATTATTTCTCACTCATACATATGTACTTCCAACCGTAAAACTTACTTTGTCATGAAGAATTTACAGGTGAGATTTAAGGTTTCAGACCTGAATTAGGAGAATACTTCCATTCTCTCCCAATTTCAAATTTAAATTTCTAGGAGAGAAAAGAAAAGAAGAGAACTCCCCCCATTCAGATTTGAAGGTTTATAAAAATAACTCATGCCTTAATTGGGACTTGGTGAAAGTCACATCCCCACTGACTTGTCTTATCAAATATCTACAACTTTCAAGAAAACTGATCGAGTATTTCCCTTCTCCTTGACTATTCTGACTCATGTTTGGTTGGTTCCCAACTGACTTACCTTGTAACTTAACATGTACGATACCAATTGACCCATTTCTATACTCTTTTCAACAAGTCGAGTTAGTCTAGCACATAACTCTCTTCATCTTGAGCACGACTTTTTGCCATAGGGATGCTTGGGTGAATACCACTCTGCCCATCGCAATACTTTGAGACTCACTAGAGTTTTAGAGGATTTCCACACTTAATTTCTTTCTGATACCATTCTCACTCAAGGGTCACTCTGTGTTCTAAGCACATTCGGATATAAGGGGTGCGTCAGGCCGGATGTTACAATGAGAGTTGGGATTGGGGTGGTATTTAGAGATTGTAAAGGATGTCTAGTTGTTGGGGTGGGAAAAAGAGTTGAGGTTATGAGTTGTCTCAAATCTGAAGCTAAAGTAATGGTTGAAGGGATGATAATGGCTAAGAATAAGGGGTTTAATAAGGTAATTGTTGAATCTGATTGTGTTGTACTAATTGAGAAGTTTAAAGTGCTGAATAAATGTAAGTAATGGAGACTAGCACCAATGAAGAAAGATGATGAGGAACTGAGCAATTATTTTAAGGAGCTAGTGTTTAGAAAAAATTGATAGAACAACTAATAAAGCTGCTGATTGGATTGCTAAGCCATCTAAGGAGGGAATGTGTATTATGAATTAGATGAATCAACCCCATTCTCTCTAGTTAACATCTTGGATAAAGATGGTCTACCCAGCTCCACCATTATAGATTGGTATATTTGTATATTCTGGTAGATATGAGATTAATAGCATTGTTTGATCTCAATGTTGCTACCACGAGTATGATACATGTTGCTACCACGAGTATGATACATGTTCTTTGCATGTTTTATTGATTTGTGTTTGTACAAGTGGATGGTGGTCATCTAAGTCTCTGTTTGTTTGTTTTTGAAATGAAATTACAAAATGGAATGTTTAACGACAAAAAAATGATAAATCAAGTATGAATGAATTGTTTTTTGAACCAATGAATGATTTTTTTTTTTCGTATAATTGAACATGTTTCATAACGCTTTTATATAGTAGGCATTATATAATTTATTTACCTTAATTTTTACTAAAAAATTTTAAATTCATATTCATATTTTAGATTGTAGATAAGATAGTAATAAAGATAATATGAAAAAAAATATATTTTTTTTGCAAAATAATAATTATTGATAAGATAATAAAACATATAAATAAATTTTATATATTTTATTAAAATGTCACATGGCGCTATTTGATTGGCTAAAATAACTAGCAATTTTTTTAAACCCTATTAAAAATTTGGATAAAAAACCATAACAAGATGATATATTAGGTACCGAATACAAAATTTAACGGTCAACATTTACAACTTCTTTTAAAAATCTGTCATTTTTAAATGTCGAGGGACAAATTTGTTGAATTTTTTATATTTTGGATCTAATTAATAGAATGTGTAAACATAAGAGTGTTAAATTTGTTATTAGACTAATAAAAAAGTTCATGTTAGCTTTTCATCACTCATCTAACGACAACTAATGGCAAAGTGACTAAAATATTTAGTTTTAAAAATTTTAGTGACTAAATCGAAAAATTAATAGTTAAGTGACTAAAATAGAACGAAATTAGTAGTTTGGTGACCATTTTTGTACTTTACCCTAAGATATCGTTTGGTTTGATGGAAAATAGCCGCTTTTTAATAAGTTCAAAAGTTATTTCAACGTTTGGTATTTCAAATTTTATTTGCTTTCCTTGAAATCTAACATTCCTTTGGGAGTTACTTTCTGATAAACATGACAATGTGATTCTCATGATTAAATGTGGGAAAGTTAGTTTCCCGTGTAGATTGGAAAATCAAAAGAGATATTAAGATAAAATTAACCCTATTTTATATTGTTTTAGGGTACTAGCCTATTAACAAATGTATAAAATGAAAAAACTTATTGCCTTCTTCCTTGTCTTATTACTTGATTTTTTCTATTACTTCAACAAATTCTTCGCAAGTATTATATATACATAATTTTTTTAATTTATTCCAAAACAAATTTTATACATACTTGATTTAATATGTACATTATTATATTTACAAAACATACATAAGAAAAATTTGTAAGAATTTGCTCTTCATTAACCTTATAAATTAAATTTTTTTAAAAACATCAATTAAAATTTATTATTAAATATTCAATCCAAATATTTGTTAAGAAAAATGCTTATTATAAAATTTGAATATGTGAATATTATCTTTTGTTTAATAAAAGTATCTTTTATTTAATAAGGGTAATTTCATAAATTATTATTACATTTTTAAGAAAGTACTCAGTGAATCACGTGATAATGTAATTTTTTTTAGATTTTAATCAATATTTTCTCATATATGTCAAAAGTTGTAAATTAACTTTTCTGCTAATCATTTTCGGAGTAATTACACTTCAAGGTTTCACAATTCATTAAAATCATAATATGAAAATTTATCAAAAGCTACCTAAATTTTAATAAAAATTAGATAAAATAAGGCGAATTATAAAAAATTAGGTAAATTATAAAAAATATTATTTTCATGCGAAGTGTTTGTAGTCATGTGACGTGGCAAAACCAAGACGGTTTTGCCGATGGATTACTTAGAAATTTAGCGGACAGTTAAAGGATTGTATTCTATACGCGCTCAGTTGAGTTGTGGTGCTCGTCTTCAACGGTCAAGTGGGTTCTATTTATATGACCGTTTGGACATTCTTGTAACTTGGTCTTTTGAGGTTGGTACTTGGTATTGGTATTCACCGATGGCGTGCGGTGGAAAGTATATATACGATAGGTAGGAATGAGATATTGGTGTTTGTAAATATTTATGTTTGATTAAGAAAATTTTAAATTTGGTTTGATAATTGTTGACACCATTTTTTGGATAAAACAGAGTCGACTTGGATTTTGAAAAATGAAAACGAATGTGGGAGTCGCCACCAATCTTTTTTGATGAGGTGTGATCGGGTCACCTCGTAAAARGYTTGTTTTTAATAAACGGTTTAGATTTATTAAAARAATGCTTTTGSTCTYCGAAATTCAGAAAAATAGGTTCGGGAGTCGGTTACGTACGAGGAAGGATTAGCACCCTCGTAACGCCCAAAAACTGGTACCTAGTTGATTAATTAATGTCTTAGTGTCAAGAATTGGAAACTTTGAAGAGATTTAATATACAATCCTTGCATTAAAAAAAACTTGGATAAATCAAATTAACCGTTAAGGCCCTCTTATTTCGGGGAGAAAAAAAATGTCATACCCAATGAGTTAGGGCATGATATTTCACCTCTTCAAAAATAAGATTGTCCAAAAACTCGTGTAATAAATTTTAAAAGGATATTCAATTGTTTAAGTCAGATGAAGAAATCGCAGCCCAATACGTTAGGGCA
>CM025251.1:24954272-24971998 GCA_013677275.1 Gossypium schwendimanii
TAAATTAATTTTTCAAGAAAATTCTTTAATCAAATTCTCTAGTTGAACAATTCTTACGACCGTCCAATTTAATTCCACATCGAATAAATTGACTCAATTAAATTATTTCTAAAGTCATAGAATTTCCTTCTAATTCAAATATAGCCCGATTGAACTTTTGTTGAGCTAGTGGAGGGAGCAATCGGATATATGCAATTAGGCTATAAGAATTGCAATTATGTCCAACAACATTGTTCCTATAATTTGCAATTACTTAATCATGGAGTCAGTCCACAAGAAGTACTATGATTGTAAACTCCTTATTGTATACTCTTTACGAAAGCAATTCATCCAACTACTTTGTCCAATGACCTCGTTATGTGTGTGTTACCATGATATCATTGATTCCTTTGAGTTAAATCCATTCACTTAATACAATCCTATTTTATATCATTGTCACCATTATGTCTTCTTAATGATTAAAATGACCACTATCAACAAATGACTGTGATAAATTGCTCATTCAACCTATGGTCATATTCCATATTTATCAGTCCACACAATGTCAATGAGAGGATATCATTAAATCTTTAATTGAGCTATGAATTCCACTATTGTTAGTAAAATCATGCCATACACAAGTCATGTACCCAACATACAGGCTATTGGCTCTATCATCTTTAGAGAATAAGCCTCGACTTATATAAAAGCACATGAGTTACATACGTATGGTCAGTGACTAACTTAGGATTTAAGTAAATCACACCATGAATGTCACAAGTGAATTAATTCACAAACGGATTTAGAATTAATTCATCTTGGGTCCAGTCCAATGTATCATTCTACCAATGAATATATCAATGTCTTTACCCATGGAGTCAACTGCTCCGATAGCCAAGACTAGCAGTCTCCTCAATTGGAATTGTAGACGACATAATAATCCTTCTCAGTATTTGAATCAAATGTTCACTTTGATTCTTTTACGGGATTACAAACTCGTTTAGATTATCTACTAAAGCAAGTTATCTTTCTCGCAATGTAAACGTTCTTATAGTGTTACTTATCATCAATTTGAACTTAGACAATCAACGAGCTAATATTTACTTGTTACAATTTCACAATGCATGCAAAATATGAAAGATAGAAATATAAAAGACATAATAGTGAAATGTAAAATTAACTTTATTTATTTACTCATCATTCAAATAAATAGAAAACAAATACATGTTTACTACAATATAGGCATAATTCCCAACAAAGTTACCATTCAAGAAAGCTGTCTTTACATCCATTTGATGTACCAACAGATTATGAATGGAAGCTAATGCAAACAACACATGAATGATAGAGATTTTAGTTACAGGAAAGTAAGTACCAAAATAATCTACTCTAAATTTCTGAGTAAACTCTTTAACCACTAGTCTTACATTATGCTTCTGTATTGACCCATCTGGTCTAAGCTTATTTCTAAATATATATTTATTACTAATAGGTTTAAAAATTTTAGGCAAATGTACTAATTCCCAAGTGTGATTAGACATAATAGATTCAAGCTCATTATTAATAGCATCTCTCCAAAAACTAGCATCTATAGAATTTATGGGTTCATTATAAGTTTTTAGATAGTCATCAGTCAAAAAAACATGAGCAATAGAACCATTTATTAAGTCTAAATCATTAACCTTAGTTATAAAAGTACTAAGAAAATTAGGTCCTAAACTAGTGGCAGTTATTTGTCTTTTACTTCTCCTAGGTTCCACATCATCATTAAGAATATCTATATTATGTGTACTAGAAAAAGAAACATGCTCATCTAATTCTGTATCAAGATTTACATTAGATTTCTTTTAGAGGAAAAATATTTTCAAAGAAGACTACATCTCTAGATTCACATATGGAAGAATCATCCAAACTCATAAATCTATATACAACACTGTTCAGAGCATAACCAATAAAAGCAGTATCAACAATTTTATACCTAATAGTGTTCTGTCTAAAAACAGGTATGCCTACTTTTGCTAGGCACCCCCACACCACACTTTCAGGTATTTCAAATTAGGGGCCTAACCTTTCCACAATTTGAATGGGATATAATCTATTTTTTTATGAGGCACTCTATTAATGATGTAATTCACAGAGAGTACGGCCTCCCCCCCACATATGATCAGACAAACCAAAACTAAGTAGTAAAGCATTCATAATTTTTTTAGAGTTATTTTTTCCTTTCAGCTATGCCATTTTGTTGTGGAAAATAGGGAGCGAAAAATTCAGGTATAATTTCGTCTTTCTCACAAACCTCTATTGGATCTAAGACGCTTTATTTTCCTATCAAGTTGGTTTTCTACTTCTGCTATATAAAGGAGAAAAGTTTGATCAGCTTTATCTTTTTTTTCTTAAAAGATGGACCTTTGTATACCTAGAGTATTCATCTACAAAGGTAATATAGTAGTATTTCTCATTTTTACCTTCTGTGTTTCTAAAATCTGCTAGATCAGTATGGAATTAATTCCAAAAGTTCAGTTTTCCTATACGTGATAGATTTTAAGGAATGTGTAGCATGTTTGGCTTCAACACAAATTTCACATTTATTAAAGCTACTATTATATAGATTAGGAAGTAGATTCAATTTTATGAGTTTCTTTAAAGAATGAATGATCACATGTCATAATCTAGAATGCCACATGTCAAACGATTCAACAATATAAGAAAAAGTGGTGTCTCTATTATTATTAAACATAGTCTCAATCACGAATAAACCCCCACTTAAAAAACCTTTCCCCACATAATCATCGTTTCGGGAAAGTACAAGGTTTTCTGATCCAAAGACTAATTTAATGCATGCCTTATTTAACAAACCACTACTAATCAAATTTCTACGAAGGGCACGTGCATATAGAACATTAATCAAAGCTAACGTTTTATCATAAGTGAGTTTGAGTAAAAATTTTCTTTTATCGAGTACTTTTGACGTGCTTGAATTACCCATGTAGACTTGCTCACCTTCAGTTACCTTTTCAAATTTGGTTTCAAATTTCGTGAACATTTCTCTATTGGCGTAGAAATGTTTAACGGTACCTATGTCTATAATCCACTCGGCATTATTTTTACCAGGTTTACTTCAGAAACCACAATAGCTCTAACCTCATATTGGATGTATTTATTGATCGAGGTAGACATGTTTAAGCAGTAGGAATTCATTTCTAAATAGTTGAAAATATAATCTACTGCAAAACTAGTCTATTAGCAGTGATTGGGAAAAATAAAAAATTAAATATGAAATAAAAAATTACTGTCGTGGTAAATCCACTGCCATAGAAATGAATTTTCCCTGATCGGTGTAATTGTGTAGTGGACGTCGTCCCCCAAGGTTAACACAATCCTTTGATATCCGTAGACTCGAATATGGAAGATGTAACTCGATTGGTGTTGCTTTCCTCTGGAAATCACAGTAGGGACAATTCTTAAGAAGGTTTGAAAGGGTCATAGTCGGTCCAGCTTAAAAGCCAAATTGCTAGACAGAATTTTCTCTAATAGTGATTTGGGGAAAATCAAAAAATTTTATAAATAAATTGCGAATAGAAAAGAGAGGAGAAAAATTTTTTCAGAGAGGGTTGTGTTTCTGTTTAGTGTGAAAAATGAGGAAATCAGCCCTCTATTTATCCCAGTAAAAAAAGGGAAAAATAGTAAAAAGGCATGCCTAATTTTGTAAAAAACACATAACAATATCTTCACTAAATCCTCAACAGCTACCCCCACTAAATCTTCAACAATCAAACATTCATGATTTTCTTTGCATTATCAACATGAAATACACAAGGATGGTGGGCGCAATGACTTTTATAAATGTTTCTCGGTTTGCTTGTGATAATAGCCTACCCTTCCAACTTTTAATCCAAGCTTTCACTCTTTTCGTGATGGAATCGAAAGCTTCTCTTTTTCCACGACCCCAAACAAATGGGAGACTAAGGTATTTGTTGGCATCATCCATGAAAAATATTTCCATGATCTATTGATATGCTTGTTGACCATGCACATGTTTGGGGAGAAAGTAATTGCTGACTTTGCTTGGTTGATTGTACGTCTGGTAACTTGTTCAAACTGAACTAAGCGAGTAGCTAAAACAACTATATTGCTTTGATTTGTTCGTGCAAAAAGCATACAATCATCAACAAACATAAGATGTATGGTAAAGGGATAATGGATCCCCTTGCTTGAGGCCCTTTTTTTCGCTTACATTCACCAATCATGTCTTTGTTAAGAAGAAAATTGAATCATGTGGTTGTGTCATAAAACATAATTCACTTAACCTAGAAACCGAAAACTCTCATATTTAGAAGAATTTTTTCAAGAAAAATTGTGACACTTTATCATAAGGTTTGGCGAGATCAAGTTTTATCGCCATAACACCCTTTTTGCCTCTATTTAAATTTTCAAAGTGGAAGCTTCATGCACCATAACAACATTGTCTTGAATTTGTCATCTAGAGATGTGTCGAGGAAATAAGTCTAGGAAGAAAAGGCTTTATTCGATCAACTAGAAATCTTGAAATAATTTTGCACAAGAAATTGCAACATCCTATGGGTCAGAAGTGTAAGATAGATTTCATGTTTCCTTGTTTCAAGATGAAGACAATGTTTGTGAGATCGAGATCTTCATTTTGGTGTCCAACTCTAAAATATCATGCACCAAGGCAAAATTTCCATTACAGATGAGGTTCAATAGTGTTGAAAGAAAGTACCTGAAAATCCTTATGGTTCTGAGGCTTTTAATGGCCCAAGGTAGAACATAGCATTCTGGATTTCCTCATTCATTATCTCCTTTTTTAGTCATAGGTGGTAAAAAATTTAGACAAAAATAACATAAGAAAATTTTAACTACCATCACCAATATCTTCATTAACGACCATCAATGGGTTGTAGCACTTCTAATAACTTTCTCACAACACCCAGATTGCTCCTCAAAATTAAAGTTATCATGTTTCGTCATTGGATTCATGTATTTTGTCAATAGTTTTAGCACAATACAACAATAAATTCAATTTTGTGATTTAAAGTTCCAGACTTAAACAAGGTTCAGTTCCTTTTACAAATTTTCTTCATTTCTTCCAAAGTTTCAGCACATGTTTAACAAGCTACTCTAGTTCTTCCAAAGCCAAAATCTCAATACCTGGCAAAACTACCAAAAAAACAATAATTATTGGTTGAGTAAGAACAAAAAAGTTGCATTAGTTTAGTGGTTGTTCCTTTGATAGCAACCTTTTCAATGGAAATCCAGCGGGGCAATTTTAGAAGATAAATTTAAATTTAGATCATTATTATAAGTTGTTTGGATTTTTAATTTGTAGATTTCTAAAAAAGAATAATAATTTTTAAAATTTTTTTAAGCAATTTAATTGAAGTTAAATTAAGTTGGAGAAGATATTAGATGACTACAATAAAAATGGCCAATGGCGACACTTTTTTTTACTTAAGACGACGCAAAAAAGGTTGTCATAGGCCCCCCGATGATTCTCTTGATGCTTTTGAAGACGTCATTGTTAGTACCGTTGGCATAAGCACTGTGTTGCTTTGGAAAAAATGTTGGTATAATTCAACCTAGGCCAACCTTTATTAAAAGGTTGGCAAATACCTAGTCATGGTCTACCTTTAAAACAAGTTCGGATAAGAGGAAATAGGTGACCTTTATTAAGGTTGTACTAAACGCAATCAAAATCGACTAAAAAAGTTTGGGATAGACCATCCTATGAGAACCTTAAAAAGTTTAAGATAGACTTGTCTACGCGACACCTTACATAGTTGGCTCAGGTCCTATGTTTTTTTATAACTTTCTTTCTCGACTTTTGATGAGCCTATTTTGGCGAAATAGAAGAAACTTTGTATATGTTGAGTTTGGACAAGTTTGAGACAATATTAATTGAATATTTAATTAACATAACCTGATCATATTAATACAAAATTACCATTAAATATGTAGTTATTAGTTTATATACAAAATCCTAATAGAAGTAGTCAACACGTTGGCAACATGTTGTCAGCTTGTTGTCCATTACATCACTTGGTAATTGCATTCAGTGAATACATTGCCAACATGTTGTCAACCTGTTTCCCATGACATCAACAATCTTCAAAGTTTTCTTCATAAGCTTCTGGTCAAGTGGAAATGGTTCTATATATCTTAAAGACTCGATCAACTCTATCAGGGGTTGTGCTTTGAAAATACAACTCCTCAAATTTCTTCTTTACGAACTTGAATAGAAAAAGAGTTCATAAATTAGTGTAGGTTGAAAAATTCCTTCTTCGCAAAGAGGGGAGATGAATTGCTTACTCATCTGCATGCTCGATCTCTTATTTTCTGGTTGAAACTGGCTAGTAATCTTCGAACCACTTTCATACATTTAACAAAACCTATGGAATGTCGAATGTCAAAGATCACACTCATGCAAACACATAAATATTGTAATTTTATACCCATTATACTGGCTTTTACCTTTAGAATCTTGTTTTCAAATATGTCGAATTTGTTGAGGAACAACATGAAGGATGTTTTCTATAAGAAAAAAACCAAGTTTTTACATTATGTTAAATTCGAGCTATAACCAAAATCGTTTATCTTATAGACACACAAAGAGCATAATATAGCATAAGGAAAACCTCAAAGCATGGCTGCTTTAAGACCCAATAAAAAAAATTTTTTTGTCTCCGCCATTCGATTTTTCTGTTCATCCTCGAAAAGAGTTTGATTGTACCTAAACTGCAATGATTTCTAGGTTAATGTTTTTGTATTTTGATACCAGGTTCGATATAGAAGAAGTGTTGTATCATTTATATGCTATGTTATAACACCAAAGCATCCTCGTTCATCGGGAAATTGGAAAGATTCAAGCAAAACATAATGTGGGAGAATATTACCAGTCTACAATTAAAAAAAAGTCCATCACAAACATTGTGTTCAAGAATACTATGATGAAATGGAAGAACATAATTCATTCGTCAAAATCATAAAATTTGTAAGATTTGTGGAAAGAAAACATTATAATGGGAGAGGAAGAATAACCAAGAAAATCAATAATGGTATTAAAATTTTCAAGTAAGAGTTACTAAAAATAGCTATCACTAAGCTTTTAAAAGAAAAATAACCATGAACAGATCGAATTCTTTTAGCACCATCACAGCTGTCGTGCCCAACCGAAGGAGTTGATACTTTAATGTCACTTTCCATAGTTTGTTTAAAGATGAATAAAGTTGCATACCCCAATTCCAACTTGACTCTCTTTGCAATATGCTCTCAAAATCATTATAATCAAACCCAACTAGAAAGTTCCTCCCCGCCAAACTATAGCACAAAAAAAGAGAAAAAAAAGAAAATATTGAAAAAACTTTTATACTTTAATGTCACTTTCCATAGTTTTTTTAAAGATGAATAAAGTTGCATACCCCAATTCCAACTCAACAATCTTCTCTTTGCAATATGCTCTCAAAATCATTATAATCAAATCTAACTAGACAGTTCCTCCCCGCCAAACTACAAAACAAAAAAAGAGAAAAAAAAGAAAAAGAAAAAATAAAAAATTGAAAAACTTTTATACTCATAAATAAAAAGTCAGAAGTCAATGAAATTGAAAATTTTGAACAAAATTCAAGTAATTTAACCAAAAAAAATAAAAAAAAATCAAAACTTAGAATAAATTCTCTAAAATTCAAACCCTAAATCATGATCAAAATCAAAATTAGTTTCTAACTTGGAAATTCAAAATTTAACTTGAACAACACGAAGAAATGAAGTTATTTCAAGTTCATAAGATTTAAAAAAGAAAAACCCTAAAAGAAGAAAAAAAAAGTACTAGGCACCAAACCAAGCTACGAAAATAGAGAAATGGAGAATCAATCTAGAAGGGAAGTCAAAATGGAGCGCTTTTGTAGATTCAAAGTGAAGATTCTGAAGAGAAATTAAAGGGTTCTTTTTTAGATCTGCAAATTCAGATGCAAACAGTAAAAGGGTTTTGATTTGAGGAAAATGATGGGAAAGTAAAAGGTAAAAAGGTTTAGGGGGAAAATAAAAATAAAATATTTAGACCAAAAAAAGGTTAGGCTAGGTAAAATATTTGCCAAAAAAAAATGTTGGATTAGAAAAAATATTTCTAACAAAAAATAAAAGTTGGGATATGTTAACATTTTCCCAACTCTTCATAAAAAGTTTAGATATGATTAGATTTTGCCAACACCAAAAAAGTTGCTTAAAGGTATAAATTTAAACGTCACAAAAAAGGGGTCAACGTAGTCAAAAAAGAGTTGTCTTAGACTTTTCATATGACGATGCTTTTATATAGTTGGGAAAGGTATAACAAAAGTCAGCATAGTTTTGGACAAAGCCAACTCTTATTCAAGCGTTTTCTTAGGCACATATCCCAACCCTTATACAAAGAGTTGGCCAAAAAGTATGTCAGGAAGTTTATCTTGACATGTAACACCCTATACCAAGTCTAGTCACCGAGCCTAAGTAACAGGGCGCTACACTACCATCTCATCATCAACAAAACATAATACATCTCATTCCCATACGATTATCATCATAAGCAAATAACTAAAGGAGGTTTAAGTCTCCTTTACCCTCGACGAGGTTAAAATTTACTAATCATACAATAGATAACCTTGTAACGAGTTAGAGACATGCTTAAAGACCACTTAACAAAAATAGTCAAACAAATCACGTAGGTATTGATACTCATTTGATGGTATCGATATTTTTCATAAGGGGTATTGATACCGTTTAAAAAATTGGTACCGTTTTAGCATTTTGTTTCTCTACAAAAATTAAAAACAAGCATATTGTCGATACAATTTCAAAAGTATCTATATTTTCACCCCAAGTATCGATACTCGAGAATTGGTATCGATACCAAATTGAGCTACTAACTTCCTGCAGTTACAAATTAATATGGAGGTATCGATACTAAATACCCGATTATCGATACTTCTACACAAAACAACAAAAATAACATTGAAACAGGACATTAAACGCAATCAGACATATACCACTTCAACAAGTTTATAAAACCTCAATATTTATTAACAAATCGTTCATATTTGTAGTTCAATGCATCGTCAATAATTTAAGCTAAGCAAACCAATGAACTAATAACAAACATCCATAAGTTCTATAAGTAATAAAATCAAACAATCGTCTAAAAATCATGGCAATAATCAACTTACATATCTACCACATTACCTTATTCCCACAGTTCAAAATAATAACTATAAAATCACCAACTCAATTACTAAGTCTAACCTGGATCACTTCCTTAGTATTTCCACACCCCTCACACCGTAACGCTAACTGTCTACAAA
The DNA here is from genome assembly GCA_013677275.1 of Gossypium schwendimanii. Lineage (NCBI taxonomy): Eukaryota > Viridiplantae > Streptophyta > Magnoliopsida > Malvales > Malvaceae > Gossypium > Gossypium schwendimanii. The sequence goes on from CM025251.1 coordinate 24,963,596, forward strand.
GGTTTAAAAAGAGTGGGTGAGCTTAAACAAGCTCAGTGAATGATCATAATAACCATCAAATAATCATGAATTCAAACGTTATAAGGAAACTATCAAAGCACGGTTGCTTACACAATTTGCTATGATGACATACTTAGATATTCAAGCAATCTTTACCGACTTAACTAACTTATTAATCACATATTTATGTATACATTTTCGTAATATTTCATTTAGTGATAATTTGACACTTGATTTATGAAACATAAAAGTGGGCTTTATCACCACACATCAGATACACGGATCTCCAACACACCATTGACTTGATGAGTCGAACATATCCCAAAAGCGTAGCATTTAGCTAACACTCTCCAACACACCAATATATCCAGGTGAATGGAGCTGAGCTCACATTCTCTTATCTCTCCAAAACTGCCTTGGGCTTTAATGGCCCAAAAACGTAGCACAAGGGTGAGTATTCACAAATCCTGTAACATCCCAAAATAGGGCCTAGGAGTTTTAGGGGTATTTTAGGAATTTTAGCCTTAGAGTGTTTGAAGTTTTGTAATATGGTTTATTGGTAATGATTTTTACTATGGCTTTAAAGAGTTTTAAAGACCTTCAATTTTGAAAATTGGACTAATTTGTAAAATAGTCAAAATTGTGAGTTTTTAAGAGGTAATTAGACTGGATTTTAAAATCCAACCTGAAAACCCCCATTTATAGTTTTATTTTCACGATAGTCTTCTTCTCCTCTCATACTTGTGCCGTCCATAGTTCTCCCAACTCTCCCAATTGATTTTGAATTCCAAATCCTAATTATTTTTTATTTCTATCATCTCTTAAGTTACAAATCTCCATAGGAGTTAAGAAGAATACCTAAAAACACCATAATTTTCTCCATTATCAAGCTTTCGGGTATTTTGAGTTTTCTCAAATGCTCGAGTTTTCATCAACTAAGGTAACGATTCAATTTCTTATGAGTTTCTAATGTTATCTAGTCTTTAAAATTGAATTTTTAGCCATTAAATCGTATATTTTGAATAAAAGTAAAAAATTGAGTTATTAATGGTGGATTTTGGGATTTTGAGTAAAAACGCGGTTTCAAAGTGTTTTTCAATTAGTTTTGACATGAATAGTAGGTTTTTAAACTTACTTTGAATTTTTGTTGACGATTTCTTACGTTTTAATGAATTTTTGTTAAAATTGCCATAAACATGTCGAAAAAGTCAATATTATGAACTAAGTATTTTTGTGTAGTTTAAAGGTTGGGAATTAGTCGTAGCTGAATTATAAGATGAATGGAATTGATTTTAGGTGAAAATATTGAGTATAGACTGATAAGTTGGCTATGTTAAAGGTTTCAATTACATGAGAACTTAGTTTAGGCTTATTTTTTTGAGCTTATGTTTTTGAATTGCTTGTTGTGAGTTCTTAGCTAATTATTGAAGGCATTGTGGAGTGAATTGTTGTGTTGAAGTTTCGGATTTGATAGGACCTTCTAAGAGTAGAGATAAAGGCAAGAAAAAGCTAGTTTGAGCTTTCGTCTTTTCGACGAAAGCGTAATTGGTGAGTGTTTGGAATAATTGCTTGTGGACATGCTTTAATACGTTATTAGGGAATTTAGTAGTAGCCTAAACCCCTACTCTAAATTCCAAGTGTAAGCTTTCTTATACTTATGTTATCTTATGAACTATGTGCTTATGTGTTTGTGAATATGTGAATTGAGATGAAATGCTATAACACATGATATATGGTTATGATAACTGTTGTGAAAGTGCAAATGTGTACATGATATGTATGTGTTAAATGTTAGTGACAGTGTTTTGCTAAAGATACAAATATGCAGTGACAGAGCACGAATAATCGATAAGTGATATGTGTTTGATTTCGAATATTTTGGCCTTGTGATCTTGAAACCGTTGGATATAGTTGGCATACCATAGAATTGTGGTACTCAACTATATGTACAGTGATTTTGGGCATTGATGTAACACCCCTAACCTATCTCCGTCACCAAATTAGGGTTATAGAGCATTACCAAACAATCACAAAAACATTTAACACCATAACAGTAAATAAATTAATCTCATTAAAAACCTATGAAACACATACATTTGATCCCTAAATCGAGCCTTCGAGGCCTTAAAAATAGCTTAGAAGCAATTCAAGACTAATTTGAAACAAAACAGAAGATTTGGGAAAACGTTGCAAAATTTGAAAATAGGGGCCACACGACCGTGTGGCTAGATCGTGTGACATAGCCTAGGCCTAATTGAACAAAGGGACACATGGCAGTGTTCCAGCCCCTGTCCCCACCCATGTAACTCACTGAGTTGTGTCACACGGCCGTGTCGCAGGCTGTGTACCAGATCGTGTAACGCTCTAACTTGTGACACACGACCGTTTCGCAAGCCGTGTGCTAGGTCGTGTAACACACTGACTTGGTACACTAACAATGTACAAATGACACATAGTTTTCTAACAGCCTGTGTCTCAGGTCGTGTGTTCCATAATTTGACCCTAAAAATAAGTCATTTCAAGGTCAAAACACACATAATCATCCATCCCATTTGTGCACACATTCAATTGACCTAAACATCATTCAAACACTCATAAACAGACCATTTCAAACATCCTAATTCATTTAACCAATATGCTATTCAAAGGCATCACATTTATGTAAAAAACATCATTGATCAAATCAAAGCAACATAACCACATTTCAAACATAAAACCTTGTTCTTTTATCTAACAATTGATATCACATATGACTATTTACATGCCATTAGAAACATACCAAAAGGATCTTATATACAAGTACTTAAAAGAGACCAAAATGATCTAACTTGGTAAGACATTAAAGTCTATCAAACAAAACATAAACTTCAAAAGTATATACATACCAAATTAACCATTAACACATTCAAGAATTATCATTATAAAAGATCCTATACATGCCAAATAACCATATCTAATATATCATACAATCATCTTCTTTCTACTTACATGAGGGCATGCATAGTTACTATCATCTCATATGAATACACATTATTTAAGCTTTCATCGAAAGATATGAAAATGAATGAACTTGGCACCATTTAAAAATGAATCAATTACCAAGTCTACACTTATAACCCTATTACATGCCATTTATAACCATTAACCAAAATAACCATAAATACCAATATGACGAATAGATAGTGTGACAATACTCTGATGAGATTCCAACTGGCTAACTTTCCAATAATCTACAAGACAGAGGAAACGATTACGTAAGAATTTGATGCTTAGTAAATTCGTATAGGCAAAACTTAACTTACCAATCATATTAAAATAAACAACCAAACCTACTCTCATCAAGTCGTATGCTAAACTTCCTTTTTTATGCACATCACCTCATAAGGTTAGTAAATATATCATTACTTATAAATCTCAAGTAACTTATGGCATATACATGATAAACATTTAGGCTTCATCCACAATCCATCACTTATACATATATCCTTTACACATACTTTCCATTGAAATCATATGGTTAATAGATAGTAAGTAAACAATACATCTATAAAACATAACATATATTAAGAAATAGATTCCATGCATATTTCAACCATTCTATCAACCATATGATTTCAATTAACATTTACTTACCCGTTGAACCGTATAGAATAGCATTGGATACTCGAGGAATGCTCACACATAATGTGCATTTTCATGTAACCGTAACCTTTCCTTTCCATTAGTGCTCACACGAGTTGTGGGTCGGAATGTTAGCTACACATGCTGCTTACAAAAGATTTGGAGTATCCGCAACAAGTGCAGGACCTCAGCCATCAGTAGGACATTCAAGACCAACACCCGAAATTGTATAACCCTAATGTAATGTCATTCGTACCCTAAGTATTCACAAGGTTCAAATGGGACTTTTATATCTCAAGTCCTTTATTTCAATCGCATTATAACATTTCTATATACCATCATGAATTTCACATTTATAAATTACAACTTTAAGTCAACTAACCTTTCAACCATATCCATAATACCTATTATTAAATCAATATTATAATTCACATAATTATACATAGAAACTCATCCTAAATATCAAATGAAAAATTTAATCTCTATATGAACTTACTTGTACCAAAACAATGCCCTAACGTGATCCAACGACAAATCCTTTATTTTGGCTTTCCCGCGATTAGTGTCCGTTTAAGTCGTTTCTTGATCTAGATAAATATATTTATTCCATCAATCTCATTCCAGCATTGTTCCAAAATTTAAAATAATTAATTTAACATATAACCCTTTATAATGAAGAATTACAAAATTGCCCTCAAATTTTACCTTTTATGCAATTTAGTCCCTAAACCCGAAACTTGCAATTTCACCATTGTTAACCATAAATCATGCTAGCTGATTTTTACCTAATCCTATAAAAGCTCATATTTATCCACAATTTATAATATTTTCCTTGAATTTTACCATTTTCATAAATAAGTCCCTAAACTTAAAATTCATCAAAAATTATTTAACAAAATACTTATATCTAACAACTAAGCTTAATAATCTATAATAAAATTTCAAAAACATCACAAATTCATCAATGGTAAAATTCTAAAAATTTAAAAATCTAACAAATCGACCCCTGGGTTAGCTAGATTAAGCTAATACGAGCATAAAAATATAAAAAAAAACCCTAAAAACGGGTGACAATTACAGACCATGTATGTGAGAATAAGCTTAGTCGAAAGCTTTCCCAAGATATCCATGGAGGTTATAGTTTGCTTTTGAGAAAATAAGAAGATGATAGCATTTTTGGCATTTTGTTTCTTTTAAATTTCATTTAATTATAAATTTACAATTTTGGCCTTTTAAAGTTAATCAAATTTCAAGCATTTAATTTCCCAAAACCGTCCACTAATAGTTCAATTGGTATAATTTCAATATAAAATCTCCCTCATTTAATACTTAAACCATTTAATCATTATGATTCAATAGTGGCTAGGTTTTACACCTTTTACGATTTAGTCATTTTTATTTAATTAATTATCTAAACATTAAAATTTCTTAACCAAAGTTTAATATGACCCTTATAACACTCTATAAATATTTAATAGAATATTTACGACTCAATTTATAGAAAAGAGGTCCTGATACCTCATTTTCTAAAACTACTTGACTTCAGGGACATACCACTTGAACCTAATTATTCTTTCATTTCACATAAATCATTAAATAAAAATTTATTATTACACTATATTTGACTTGTAATTATTAAGTAATAATATTTACGAACTTGCTTATCAAATTTGTGGCCCCGAAACTACTATTTTTAACACCATTGAAAAACGGGTTGTTACAGTTGAGGCCTTAGGACATGTTGGAGGGATTAGGGAATGTGAGCTAAGCTCCATTCAAAGGGACATGTAAGGGGAAATAAGGAGAGTGTTAGCTTTATGCTTCACTTTTGGGACATGTTTGACTATATAAGTCTATGTGGTGTGTTGGAGATCCGTGTATCCGATGAGTGATGAAAGAGCTCACTTTTATATTTCATAGCTCAAGTGTCAAATTATCTTAAATTATGAATATAATTGTATTGTAATATGTGTTTATATGACATGTGATCATTATGTAATTTATCTATAACATGTTTTTGAGTATTGCGACATATGCTTGAATGTTATGTGATTATATGTGTAATGTGATATATGCCTAAAAGTGAATATGTTTACCATGTAAAAGAACTAGTAATAATGCACAAGTAAGTATAATATGACAGTAGAATTAGAACTGTTGAGGTTATGCTATATGGTTTTTTCGTTGATGCTTGATGAATTGTTTACATTGTGGTTATTCTAAGCATTCACTGAGCTTGTTAAGCTCACCCACTCCTTTTAAACCATTGCAGATTAGTTGTGTGTTAGTGTGAACGGTGTGGCTTCCGAGAGGTGATCCAAGTAAGTCAATTTGTTATTTCATAGGTGTTCTATATTTATTTACGTTTTAGGGAATAAGGCAATGTGGTAGACTTGTTTATAGCCATGTTAACTTCTAAAAATTTTGTTTGTTTTTGGTTTGATTTATAAGGATTACAAGTTAATATTATGCTTAGGTTTATCAACATGAGGATGGATTGACATTACTTGCTCAAACACGATTTTGTGATATTGAACTATTAATTAGGTCATTGAATGATTATTTTTCGAAGTAATTGAGGTATGATGTTTATGAACTAAATTGGAATGGATTAATTGCATATGTATGCTACATTTTTTAGGTTTGGAGTAGAGGTATCAATAATCAGGTTTTAAGATCAATACCTCTGTGTTCTAAAATTTGCAGGACGTCAGAATAGAGATTCGGTATCGATACCTTTGCTCGAGTATCGATACTCAAGGTAAATTTATCGATACTTCACGATAGGTACTGACAATTTTTTGACTTTGGTCTTTAAATAAGAAACAGGATGCCAGTTTGGAATCGTTTTTCCACGTGGTATCGATACCACTTAAAGAAAATATTGATACCTTAGTGTCAGTATCAATACCTACGCACTTGGTTTGAGAATTTTGTTGAATGGAACTTATGCATGTTTTAATATGTTTATAAGACTAATTAGTGTAAGTTTTGCACGTGATAATGATAACTAACTAGTGTGATTGTCTTAAGATCTATGTGAATAATAAACTGATAGATGTTTTGTTAGAATGAGCTTTTACTTGTTGATTATGACACGAGACGGTGATCTGGCATATTGATATTCGGGCTTGGATACCAGGCCGAGTATAAGGTGTTACAAATCCTATGGCATGCCAGCTATATTCAACGATGTTAAAGATCACAAGGCCAAAATATCCGTAATTATTCACACATTTTTACTTACCGATTTTTGTACTTTTTCACTGCTCATTCACATTATAAGCACAACACTATCACTGTCAGTCTACATGTATAACATACCCAAAATTAACACATTCACAATAGTCATTACAAGCATTTTTCACATGTCACATTACCACATCTTAATTCTCAATCCACAACACACAATCACATATTTTACAAATTAGACAAGGGGTATAAGAAAACTTACACTCAAAACTTAGAGTAGAGTTTTAGGCTACTCCTAAGTTCCCAATTAACACTATGAATTGTGTCCACAAGTAGCGATTTCAAACACTCACTAATCGCGTTTTTGCCTAGTCATCGAAAGCTTAAACTAGCTTTTCCTTGCATTTCGCTTTACTCGAAGAAGGTCCTAATGTCTCTGAAGCTTCATCAAAGTAATTCACACAATAAACACAAGCCTAAGCTAGTTCCTCAATTGAAATTTCGACTAGCTTAGCCGAAACGCAAAAAATCTCAACACCTACTTGTTCCCATCACATAAATCTGATTCCAACCATCTAATTATATATCTAAGAACAATTTCCAACTTTCAAACTACTCAAAACTATGCAGATTCATGATTCCGAAATTTTGACATACAACGACAATTTTCACGAAAACTCAATAAAACCTTAGAATTCTTTAACTAAACTTTAAGGAAAGTTTAGAAACCTTCTAATCACATCAAAAAAAGTTTAAAAACACTTTAAAACATAATTTTCATTCAAAATCCCTAACTTCAGCATTTATTCAAAACTATCAATTTAATAGATAAAAACTCGATTTAAAAGGGTAGATATCATTAAAAACTAATAGGAAAACGAATCTTTACCTTCGATGAGAGAGAAATGAACATTTGATTGAAAATCCCGAAAACCCATGAGTTTGAACAATGGTAAAATCAATGGTGTTTTTGGTGTTTCTATTTGGATTTGGAAAGAATTTGGTGTTTGGGATTTGATAAAAATCGAAAGGATTAGAGTTTGAAAGATCCAAATAGATGAATGAGGTTTGGGGTTTTAACGGGCGGCACAAATAGGTGGGAGTGCTCTGTTTTTTTTAGTTGTCAAAATAGGGTGAAAAGGGGAAGAATCGGGCTGATTTAAAACTTGGTACATTTTCTTAAAAACTACCCTTAAGTTAACCCCTTTTACAAAACAGTCCTCTTTTCAAAATTAAAGGTCTTTTCTACTTTATTTTCAAAATTTGATTTAACTATAAAAAAGCCATAGCCGAAGACATTTCCAGTTTACCATGCTTCAAATTTTTTAACACATTTTGAGCTAAAATCCCTAAATTACCCTCAAAACTCCTAGGCCCAATTTTGGGGTGTGACACGACACTTAGGAAAGTGTCGGCCCAAAAGTGTCGTCTTAGGGCTGTTTTGTTGTAATGGATATAGATGAGTGTATAATAATGGGAATAAATTATATTAGGATCATCTTAAAAAGTATAGTTTTTAGGCACCAATAAAATAGTGTCACGTCATTAAATTTTAAAGATAACAAAGTATTATTATACACTCATCTATAT
>CM025251.1:25029103-25059428 GCA_013677275.1 Gossypium schwendimanii
AAACGATGGGGCTTCTGGAAAGCTTGAATAATTATAGGATGGATTCGAAGGATGACGACATTATTTAACACGTCTTTAATGTAAATAAAAAGATGCATGAGTTGACTGGGGAGGGTAGCTCATAGATTAGAAGCGATCAAAATAAATATATGAAGCTAAGCAAAATACTTCTAACCGCAAAACCAAAGAAATTCCTAGATAACGTTACGTTTGGCTATCTAATGTAGGACAAGATTGCTAACTTGATGATAAATTTTGTGGAAACTAAGATTCAAGCAAGGAAGATTGCATCCTTCATTACTAGCTCCACCTCCTGTATAACAAATCACAAAATTATTTGTACTTCGTGGATGACTAATTTGGATATCAAATTTTCATAAAATATTTCTTGATCATTTACGAGGAGNTAATGATTAGTATGTGTAGGGGTGTTTATAGTTTGGTTAAAACTGAACTAATTGACTGAATCAATCTAATTCGGTTAATCGATCGATGGTTGAATTTAGTTCGGTCGGAGATCGATTTATGATTTTTTAAAATTTCAATTATCGGTTAATTTAGTTTCAAATCGAGTAATTAACCAAAAAATAATATATTATATATAATATATATTTTATATTAGCAATACATTTTTGAACTATTAAAAAAATCGAACATTAACAATGTATTTTTTATATGTTTTATACTTATTTTAACCAAAAGATAAAAACATATAAGTTCCGATTAATTCAGTTAACCGACTAAATTAACCGAAATATTTTGGTTCAGTTAATGTATTTGAAAAAAAAAATTCGATTCGGTTAACGGTTAAATATTTTTACATTTCGGGTAATTTGATTAATAGTAATTCGATTTAGTTATTAACTAAATCCACAGTTTGAACACCCTTAAGTATGTGTTTTTGTTTAGTTTCTAGCTTGCTTTATGAAATGTTAGGACACTTTTAATTTATTATGTAAAGTTATGTTTGTGGGTTTTTGAATATGTTGTTAGGCATATATGTTTTTAGTATATATTTGTTTATAAGCCTTGCTTTAATATGTATATTATATATATTTAAAAACATATCAATGTGGTGCATTTGTAAGATTATGAGTAAATTTGCATTGAGGGAGATTTTTAAAATATTTGTTATCTTGGAACAAAAGTTTTGCACAATGAAATAACTTAGTCAATACCAATGTGGAATTTTATATGTAACTCAGTGAACTTTTGGTTCCATACTTGTTATATTCCTATCACAATGTGGAACCTGTTAGGCCCTCCATTGGGTTCTTACCTATTATGGATCCAGTTGGGCCTTTCATTGGGCTATTCTATAAATACCCCAAGATACCATTTTAGTAGGGGAACTCATTTTCACAAAAAATTCTAATATGGTAAGCATTCTTCCTAAATCTCTCTACTTGTCCAGCTCTCAGCCCTAGAATAGGTGAACCGACCTCTTTTGATATCCTCCCCCTCCTACACTTTTGTTGATATTGTGTATCAAAAATGGTGCAATGAGTGTCACACCTAGTTCTCCTAAGGACTCAAACTTAAAGAAGAGTCGGGGAGTCGATTGTATAGAAATAGAAATTTGTGGGCTCTAATGAGATATTTAGAAACTTAAGTGGCTGGTTAGGAATTGTTAGATTTCAATCTTGGGTTAGTTAGATTGGAACCGGTTGGTTCCATAGTAGGAGACAAAATGATTAGGATTGAGTGGTGGTATTGGTTTGTGGAGACTGTGTCAATGGAGTATATATAGGTGTGTGTGAAAATAGAATTCTTCTCAATTCTATTTACCAAATTTTCACTCTTAAAAGCATCATTTTCTTCAAACGCTCTAAAAAAAGAAGAGGATCTAGTTGAAAGAAGCTCTATATGATGCAATCGTCGTGAGAATTGAAGTCTGGTAGTAGAGAAGTGAGGAACTGGCAAGATTTTTTACCTCTTTGTACTTGTGGATTGAAGAAAGAAGTAGAGTAAGAGCTCTTAAAAGGTTTTGTATGATCATGGATTCTGGGTTTTTAAGGGTTAAACACCTTTAGTTTAATCGATGGATGGTTGTTATGCTTATTTTCTAGGACGAATGAGGCTCTGGAATTTGGACAAGTTAAGTTGTCAAGGATAAAGGAAGGAAAGTGAGATTTTGTAACCTATCTTTGGGGGTTCTATGATGTCATGTCTCTTGATTGAAACATCTTTATGACCAATATGTATTGTCCTTGGAATTTGATTATGCATGAAAAAAAAAGATGAATGGATATGCTATGAACGCATAGATTGGTGGAAGTATGAGAATGTTGTAAAAGTGATTGTTGTTTGTCTATGGATACGTCTCGATGTTTGGATATTTGATGTATTATGTGTTGGTATATAGTGTCATAGTATGCGTGAATTGTATGTTTATAATGACGGAGTACGAATGGGAAATTATTGACGAGTTAGATGGAGTTAGGATTTGGGAAATAGTGTTTTTGTATATCGCTATATGATGTTGCTGAGTGCAAACCGTGATGTGCGAAGCTCCGAGCCTTATGGAGGGGACACTGTAGTTTTTGAGCGTTAAGGTTAAAAGTGGCAAAATGGAGGAATGGGTGGATGGATATGGAAATGGAATTTTGTTAAGACTCTGCCATACAAAATTGTTGTGTGCAAGTTGTGATGTACGAAGCTCCGGGCCTTGTAGAGGGGACACTGTGTTGTTCGTGCATCAAGGTTAAATATGAAATAGAATGGTATCGATTGGTTTGCTAGAGCGACACCATGACAATGATAATTAGGTTCCATAGAGCAACACCACGACAACAGTCAATAGGCTCTATGGGGCGACATCGCAACGACGGTAAGGTCCTTCGAGGCGATACCTCAAAGAGGTTAAACCTATAAGACCATGGCTCGGCTATGGAAACCAAATGAGTCATCTAGGAAATTAAACATTTGGAATAATATGTAAGACCATGGCTCAACCTTGGCAACATAGAGAGTCTGTCAGGATATTAAAAACGGGGTTACTTGTGTGAAGTCTGTATATCGGTATACTAGGAGACATGCTATAGATTAAAATAGAGTTCACGGTGTGATTGATATGATAAGTCACAAGATTGATTGCACTTGGTATGTCTCAGGAATATTGACTAACAAGATAATGAGAGAATTCACCAAGGGCTGTGATGAGTGGAGCCAAGGAAGTGTCTTAACCCAATTAGGGTGAAAAAAGGAAGAGACTCTTTAAATGAGGAGGTAAATGTAATGTACATCAAAATGGAACCTCTAGGAAAGCCACGGATTCCACATTGTTTGAACAGATACAAAATGGGCTAAAATAGTACATAGACTTAATTTGTAAATTAATAAAAGTTAGACCGATAAGAATCTTCATGGGAGGAAAGGTCATCTCAAGGCTGAATAACCAAAAAAGTCTGCCAGAGAATTGTGAGAAGTAGAAGTTCGTTAGGACCATGAAACACGATCTAACGAATCATATTAAAGAAATAGGCTAACAGAGTGGGTACTATGGGGTTGCATTACGGACACTAGTTTCCCAAAGGAAAAGAGAATGTTAGGAAGAGATCGTATTCTGGTAAGGTCCCACAGTTACGACCATTACTTGGGTAAACACTGAGCGTCGCCAATTAGGAGTAATGAATATGAATATTAGGGATGTAGATTAACGATAAAAGGGGGTGAGACCCAAGAGAGAACATGGTCAGGATCAGACGAGGGTCTAAGTCCGCCAATAAATGACTTAGAGTGTATAAGGAATGGGCCTTGTTAACTAAGTTCATGAGCTTTCCTGTGAAACTCAGGATGTTTAATTTCGAGCCAGAAATCTTATTTTCTTAAAGATTTATGCAATCCTATATGAATTTATTGTACAGATCTCACTAAGTTCTTCCGAACTTATATAATTACTACTTGAATGCAGGTTAGATAGAGACTCAAAAACCAAGAGGGACCAAGCTAGAATCTGCCAGAATAAGTGGCACACAGTAGCTATTCATGTATATTGAGGGGCACCCACAGAGGCCACGCCTCAAGGTTGAAGTTCACTGAGTCTAGGTATGGGCTTGGGTTTCTTGAATGATTATGATTGTAAAAAAATATAACTAACATGATAGTTGTAAAAACAAATGTCAGAGAGAAATTTTAAGGTTTAAGTTGTCTAGGTATGTATTATATTTGAAATAGGAATGTGTTAAGTTATTCGAATAGTTGTGGCATCCGATACCCGAACTTGGCAATCGAGTCGGGCAACGAGTGTTACAATGGGCTTTGAATGAACCAACAAATTCTTAAATTCCTATACGGGATGCAAAGAATTAGAGATTGCTTGCAAGTTGTTTGACAAAATTCTCTACAGAAATGCTAACCATTTCTTGGAACACTCACCCATTTCATTTCATGAACCTAGCCCATTTTATTTCCTCATTCTCACTTTTCATTGGCCTACACTTAATTTTTACCCAAAAAATTGCTTTGGCAGCAATAGTAGCCCACAATCTCCATTTTCACTGCTCTCTACTCCCCACCTTTGCTCTCTCTCTCTGTGGCTTACACATAAGCAATAGCCTAGTTCTATTCATTCCTTTCACGTTGTTTCTATTTCTTTTCTTTGATTTTGCTTTTGCTTTACTTTAAAAAGATACATTCACTCGTAACACTCTAGTTCTACATAGCCTCTCTGTTTCTTTTTTAGCTTAATGGATTTCAAATATGTTATGAATGTCTAAGGCTTTCAAGATTTGATAGTTCTTTGCTCATTTAACAAGCCACTTCTTTGCATTTTTCTTTTAAATCTTTGAGTTAGTTACTTCTTTTTATCTTTGTTAGTTTCTTATTTAACAGTTCGATCTTTGTTGAAAGAAATCACTTGAAGCCAATTCCTTAAAGTCCCTAGGTTTTGTCAAAACGTGTAGACTCTTGTAACTACCTTAAAGTTAATCTCCTTGTTGCAAGTTAAGTGTTCGACCTTATGTCTATTCTATTTCTTGCCTTTTATATTATTGTTAGGGGCATTGTCAGATCTCTCAGTGTGTATAAAATAATGGTCTTTTTCTTAAATTGAGTGGCTGAGGATCAATCCTAGTATGGGCTTGGGTTTCTTGAATGATTATGATTGTTACAACTATCTTGATTAGTATAGTTTGAGTGTTTGATCATTATACAAATTGGTTTAAAAGAAGAAAAGCTATGAATAAATTGATATAGAATTTTGAGGGCTACCTCTAATTTTGCTACTGTTCTGTGGATATATAGGTTTGAAATTTAATAAATCAATTGTAAATAGGATTGAGTGCTAATTTCATTATGTATGAATTGTAGTTATGATTCTTTATTAGTGTCAATTGTCAGTTTTGTTGTAAATTTTGTAAAATTTGATTTGTATATTTTCCTTGTTATTTTTTTTTTTATATTTTGGTTACTCTTTTGCTATACAATGCCTCATTGTTTGGTCCCTCTAAAACTGGGGCCTAATTTTTAATATGTCAAATTGTTTCCTAACCTGAAGCTTTCATTCCTTAGAGGTTGACATCTAATTTGACTTTATAGTTGTCTTTTTTATTATATTTTAATTAAATTTGTCACTTCATCATCCATTAAATTTCATATTAGCTACTACCTTGATCCTTTTATATAATTAAATGAAAAGGTTATTTTAATTTCAACAATTTTCATTTTTAAAATAGCAATATTCTTGGATTATAAAGTTAATATTTTTTAACCAAATAATATTACTAAATATTGGTTCTTGAGGAAGCATCAAATGCTTCAACGAAGCTGCATGTGTCTTTTTCGGTGTTATTCCACTTTTGAGGTCTTTTTTGTTGTGTCTACTTTATGCATCTATGATCATGGGTACTATGAACTACTGATTTGTATACTTGTCTACTACAATGCTCTTCTCACTTATAATATTCTTTTTGGAATTTGTTTGGTCTAATGTGATATCATCAAAATGGAATAATTTGTTAATGCTATCATTTAAGTGTAATAAAATTGGTTTTTTTTATCATGTCTATTAATTTGATTGTCTTTGTCCATTGGTGCATTTTTTGTGACCGAAAGTGCATGATGATATAATATTCTTAGTTCTTACCAAGTAACATCATCTATAGTTGCAATTGCAAAACCAAAATAAAATTAATCAATTAATTAAAACTTTATTTTTCATATACCTAAATGCCATTATGACATGGTAGTTCAATGAAAAGAAAGAAAGAAAGAAAAACAAATTATTCTGGGAGTTCTACGAAATTAGAATACTTATTATTAGTTGATTGGCCAATGTACGTATCCTTTGCATTTAATTCCTTTTCTGTTTTGAATTCTAATAAAATGAATAATGAAATGACCACATGGTACTGCGAGTAATGTGCTGACTGTGGTGTTGGCTGCCACTGAAACCTTAGCTATTATTTTTTTACCAAGATTAACAAGGGAGTCAGGTATATATATCTCAACTACTATTGTTTTAATACATGTCCCGATTACTATAATGTTTACTCTACACTATTTGCTTCTGGATTGGGTTTGTATGGTGATATATTAATTTGATTTTTGTGTTGATATATTAATATTATTAAATTAATATACATTGCATCTAAATGAGCACATAAGTTTTCATGTGTGCCAAATTGAACATATGAATTTTGAAAATTTGGAAATTTGGATAAATATTTCATTTTTTTGTATAAATTATAAGAATGAAATATATACATGAAAAACACTACCTTAGGAAATATGCAGTCTCAGTTCCAAGATTTGAATATGTGGATAATAGGTATACTAATATCTTGGATTATATGAGCTCATTTATTATGGTTTCTCAGTAACTAGTGCGATGTGATATAATGCCAAGCTACTTTTGTTTTCCAGATGAGAAGAGACTTTTTATATTGTTGTATATTAGGATCCAACTTTTTCTACTACACTGAGCCAACCTTATTCATTTTTAGGCATCTTTCATATTATTTGCGTATCTACTTGTTTATCTTCGGTTGAAATATGCAATAAGTCAATGTAATTTTTGCAAATTTAAAAGTTGTTAAAATATGCCACGTGCACATATAAATTCATCGAGTGGTTTATATATTTTATGTAACACTTCAATTTTGGCGTGTTTAAAGTTTTGGCGTATATGTGTAGGCATATAGTAACCGCCACAAGAGTAAGTAAGAATTTGATTTTCTAATATTCTACCATGTATTAAGGAGAAGTTCGTGTTAAGAGATTAAGGGTAAATATAGAATGAGTATTTGCCAAAAGTGTAGTATGCCTGATTTGTATGAAATAATATGCTAGTTAGATTTTAAGTAACGTGGTTAGAAATAAACTAAATAGCCAAGCTGGATAATTGTGATTGTAAGGCATTTACTAATGTTTCCCTCGAAAACTGTAGGCTATTAAGAAGGCAAGTTTTGAAACGTATGACACTTGTTAAATTTCACTAAGCAAGTTGAGTTTTATTTATATGTAAGATATGAGTTCTGAAAGGGTTTTTCTTCATTCTTCCTTTTCCTTAAGGGGTATTTACTGATACTTTCGTTAAGTCTGAATGTATCTTACATCGATGATTTAGAAGCTATGGTTCTGTTATGATCAGTGGTTATTTCGTACCAAAGTAAGTATTTCAGCTCTGCATGTTAAGTTTTGAATGAGTAAATCTGTATGTGATAATTGAATAGTGAGATTGTATGTATAAGGTCTCTGCATGGGATTGTCAGTGATTGAAATGATAAGTAATTTGTATATACAAGAGTAGTAATAGTGAAATTATGTTTCTAAGAAGAGGTTGTTCCTAGTTCGATCTGGATTTATGGATCTGTAGCTTTGAACTGTAATAGGTGAGGACTAAGTGAGTCTATACTCTAACTCTTACATGTATATTATTCATACTGAAGTATATCTATATGAAAGTGATCAAATTGGAATATGGAAATCTTGGATATTATAGTTTGAAAATGATACTTATACAACTATAGGAATAAAGTTATGACTAGATTAAGAGATAAGTTAGTCTACTTGAAAATAAGTTTTATGGGATGTATCAAAAATGTTATGAAATCCTAGGTCTGGGATGTGTCTAGTATATAGAGTTTGTAAAGTGAGTTGAGTCACTGCGGTGGTAATTAAGGAAGTCCGTCAGGATAGTAAACACGAAATTTTATATGAAGCTCTGAAGGAAAAAGTCCATCACCATGACATATTCTGAAAAAGAATGACCTCCTTGTTAAACACCATGTTGTAAAACTGTAATTGGTTACGGCCTAGTATAATGACACAAGAGTGTGCAAAAACTTTAGGGCAGACTTAGGAGAGATTCAAGAGAATATTACTAGGAATAATTGGAAACGAAGTTGAGAGTGCGGTACAATTGTAGTACTTTTATACCGGTTTGGATAAGAGTAGCAAGGCATAGTTTGATGTCATATCAAGGGGAAGCATTTAGACCAAAACAGCACGAGAAATCGTTGTTTTACTTGAGAACGTTAGTAGTAATGATTCTACTTGGAGGTGTGAGCATCCCACTACTCACGAGGTCTCTGATAGTGGTTTGGGGGATAAAGATTCAGAACATGGAAAATGAAAAGGGATTCTTCTTATTAGTGGACTTGCTTCTATGAGAGAGGGGCAATCTAAGGAGCCCAAAAAGTGTAAAGTGAAATAGTTTTCTGACGCCTATAGTTTGATTCTATGGAATTTAGACAAGATACACCTAAAGGTTTTACGTCCCAAAAAGAGGGTGAGTGCCACCCTGATGATGATGACATTTTGGAAACTCATGACGACATCAAGGTTCAACATGAGTAGGAACGGGTTCACCAACTAGATTGGTGATAGCATTGTAAAGAATCGTTGGGGCCTTTGGAAGACGCATTCAGAAAGATGATATTATCTATAGTTAAACTGCCAGAATTTTAATTGAAGCCTCTTTCCAAGAATTTTAAGTATGGGTATTTGGGGGAGAACAACGCATTACCAGTGGTCATCTTTGCTCAGTTAATTTTGAAACAAAAAGAGGTTCTACTTCAAGTATTAAAGGCACATAAGAGAGCCATTGGATGGACCATCACTGATGTTAAGGGTATAAGTCTAACGCTTTGTCAACATAAAATCAAGTTAGAAGATGGTAAAAAGCCGACAGTAGATGCTCAAAGGAGGTTAAACCCATCAATGAATGAGGTTGTGAAAAAGAGATTAATGAAATGGCTGGATGCAAGTATCATATATGCAATTTCCAATAGTGAGTGAGTTAGCCTAACTCAGTGTGGTCCAAAAAAAGTCGGCTTAATTGTGGTCCCTAATAAAAGGAATACATTACTCCCAACTCGGACTATAATCGGATGGTGTGTTTGCATTGATTATAGAAAACTCAATGATATAGCCCGGAAGGATCACTTTCCCTTACCATTCATTAATCAAATGTTAGATAGGCTAGTGGGGATGGAATATTATTATTTTCCTGATGATTATTCTAGATACCGTCAAATTTCAATTCACCATGATGATCAAGAGAAGAACACATTCACTTATCCTTTTGGGACCTATGCTTTTGAAGAATGTCTTTTGGCTTATTTAATGTCTTAGCTACGTTCATGTAATGCATGACAAAGATCTTTGTTGACATGATAGAAGACGGGTTGGATGTGATCATGGATGACTTATCTGCGTATGGGGACTCTTTCACCGATTGTCTAGCTAATTTGGAACAGGTTTTAGAAAGATATGAAGATGCGAACCTGGTCTTGCATTGGGAAAATGTCATTTTATGGAGAATAAAGGGATTATTCTGGACACCGTATTTCTAAGAAGGGGTTGGAAGTTGATCATGTGAAAATTGAGGTCATCGAAAAACTCCCTCCACCAAATGCGGTCTGTGGAATTTGAAACTTTCTTGGGCATGCAGGGTTTTGCTGGCGCTTCATTAAGGATTTCTCTCAAATTGCTAAACCCTTGACTCATCTTCTCCAAAAGGATGTTCCTTTTGTTTTTGATAAAGCATGCGACCAAGGTTTTGAGGTGTTGAAACAAAAACTAGTTAGAATTCCAATCATAACAAGTCCAAATTGGATTGAACCATTCATGATCATGTGTGATGCCATTGACTATGTAGTTGGGGCAGTATTATGGAAAAAAGGGACAATATCTTTCATGTCATCCACCACGTGAGTAAAACGTTGAATTCAACACAATGCAACTACACAACCACTAAGAAGGAATTGTTAGCAATGGTTTTTACATGTGAAAAGTTCCGACTATGCTTGATGGCAAATGGGCCTATGTATATACAAATCATTTGGCATTGAAATATATAATGAAAAAGAAAGAGACTAAATCTCGGCTGATGAGATTGGTATTACTCTTTCAAGAATTTAACTTATGGTTTTGGACAGAAAATTAGGTGGTTAGTCATTTATCGCGATTAGAGCTTAAAGATGACCAAAGGGAAAGTGGCGCCATAAATGAAACTTTCACTGATGAGCAATTGTTCTATGTCCAATGTTATCATGTAAGGGATAGGATCATGTCCATGCCATGGTACGCTGATATTGTCAATTATTTGGTACAAGGATTTTTTGCTTATGGGAGAATTGAGCTAACAAAAGAAAAAAAAATTGTTCATGATGCTAAAGATTATGTTTCGGAGTAGTCATACGCCTTCCGAAAATGTGCTGATCAGATTATTCGACGATGTATAGTTGAGGAGATGGAAGATATCCTTTTGGGTTGTCTTCCTCTTGTAAGGTACATTTTGGTGGAAAAAGGACTACCAAAAGATTCTTTATTTGGGCTTCTATTGGCCAACAATGATTAGGGATGCTTACGAATTTGCTAAGAGGTGTGACCGGTGTCAGAGAACAAGGAATACATCTAAGAGAGATGAAATGCCGCATAAAGGAATTCTAGAAGTATAATTTTTTTATGTTTGAGGTATAGACTTCATGGGACCGTTCTCAAGTTCTTTTGGAAATCAATACATTCTCTTGGTTGTCAACTATGTATCTAAGAGGATAAAGGCAGTGGAGTTACCAACAAATGACACCAAATCAGTGGTGAAGTTTCTTCGTAGGAACATTTTTTCAAGGTGTGGGGCACCTCAGGCTCTCATTAGTGATGAAAGGTCACCGCTTATCACCCGCAAGTTAGTGGTCAAGCAGAAGTAGCGAACAGAGAAATCAAAAAAAATTCTCGAGAAGACGTGAGCCCAAATAGAAAAGATTGGTCTACTTGATTGGATGATGCGTTATGGGCTTATCGGATTGCATATAAGACACCTCTTAGAATGTCTCAATACTGGTTGGTCTACAGGAAGAATTGTTATCTTTCGATTGTGCTAAAGAAATGCTTATTGGGCAATCAAGGAATTGAACTTAGACCTCAACTTGGCTAAAGAGGCTCGTTTTTTTAATTGCATGAATTGGAGGAATTTCGATTCTCTGCTTATGAGAACACCAAATTACCAAATTATATAAAGAGAAAAGCAAACTCTATCATGATGTGATGATGAAATGAAAAAACTTTGTGTTGGGGCAATAGGTGTTATTGTTTAACTCTCGTTTAAAACTCTTTATCAAAAAATGGAAATCACGTTGGTGGGGCCATATACTATTACACGTGTGTTAGCTATTGGAGCTGTGAAGTTGGCAACTTGGGATGGTCAGTTTGTAACACCTCTCACCCGCTCCGATCACCAGAACCAAGAAAGAGGATGTTACAAACAAAATACTATCTAAAACAAACAACTTATAATTTAACATTTAATTCCAATTACAATGAATACATAAATAAGAAGTTTATACATAATTCACTAATTTACATATCATACAAATATATTAATTTGGAAATAAGGACCTATTTGTATTAGCCTAGGCATGAAATGGGTTTAAAAAATAAAATTTGAAAGTTCCAAAGTTGGTATCGATAATTTATAGTTGGTATCGATACTGTATCGGTATCTTATGAAAAATCAATACCATTTTAGCATTCTGTTTGTTTTAGAATTGTTCATATGGTAAGGCATCGATACCAGATGCTAAAATATCGATACCTAATTTCGAAATGGTAAAATTTTAACTTTAAAAGGTTCATTTCATGCCAAATTTACCTATCTAACAAAAGAAAATAAAATTGCCTATTCAAACATTCAATGTGCCCTCATTGACACCACAATTCAACCATCCTATCAATACCAATAAATGGTTATGCTATAATGACAAGCTAAGCTTATGCTAATGTCTTACATTTAAACTTAAGAAACAACTATTGACTCTTGTCAAAACTTACCATTCCTCTTCTTTTCTAGAACATATTCATTCATACCATAATTCAAACACTTTATAAGGTCAAATTCAAGTGATTAGCTAGCAAAACAAAACCATAATACACCAAGAACTATAATATGATTACTTATAAGCTATCACAACATAAGCATCAATTCAACAATCTAACCAACACCACATATATACACTGCAACACCCCTAGCCCATCTCTGTCACCAAATTAGGGTTATAGAGCATTAGCATGTAATTCCGAACACTTTAATCTCAAAACATATCGATAATATTATCTAACAACAATCACTTAAAACTCATCAAAACCCTTGCATACATGTACATTTGGCCTTAAATCAGACCTTTGAGGCCTTAAAATCAGTTTGGGAATGATCTGGGACTAAATCAAAATAAATCAGAATATTTGGGAAAAAGTTGCAAAATTTGAAAACAAAGGTTACACGGCCATAGGTAGTGTGCCAGACTGTGTAACTTTCTGACTTGTGACACACGGCCGTAGGCAGTGTGCCAGACCATGTAACGTCGTGGGCCGTGTAACACACTAACTTGATACATCAAAATTAACAATTGACATATGGCCGTGTGCTCTATAATTTGACCCTAAAATCAAGCCATTTCAAGAACAAAACATACCTATTCAACCACTCCATTTGTGCACACATTCAACAAACTTAAGCATCATTCAAACACATCTAAACATACCAAATCAAAACAACTTATCTCAACTAGCCAATATGTCATTCAAAGGCGTCACATTTATACCAAAACATCATTAACCAAAACAAATCAATCTAGCCATATTTCAATCACAAAACCTACTTCCTTTAACTGCCAAAATGACTTCACATATAACCATTCACATATCATCATAAACATACCAAAAAGGATCATATATTACAAGTACCTAAAAGTGGCCAAAATGATTTAACTTGTCAAGGCACTAAAGTCCATCAAACAAAACATAAACTCCAAAAGCATATACATACCAAATTGACCATTAACACATTCAAGTACTATCATTATAAAAGGTCCTATACATGTCATTTATAATCTTGGCCACAATAACTCAAAAACTACCAAAATAGTTGCTGGATAGTGTGATAGATCTCCGACAAGCTTCCAACCCATCAAGCTTCCGATAATCTACGAAACAAAGGAAATAACTACAAAAGCAACTAGTGCTTAGTAAGCTCATATAAACTCAAACATAACTTACCATTTCTTAAGCAGACATTATAAAATAAACATAATATCATTACCAACTCCATAAGCTTAGTAAAACCCTATACAAGGACCATCAAACTCATAAGTTAGTAAGTTGATACATAATACATATGAGTTCAACCATATCATAAGTAGATTTCATGTACACATCATTTAACTCATTAATCTTTTCATAGGATCATGAACCATTATCCAATTATATACATACCTTGTCATTAACCTTTGCATACCCGTTGAACCATCTATAATTACGTTAGATACTTGGGAATGCTTACACATAGTGTGTCTTTCCATATAACCGTAACCTTTCCTTTGCAATAATGCTCACACAAGCTGTGAAATGGGACTGCTCACACGAGATGTGGGTCAAAATGTTAGCAACACGATGATGCTAACACGAGCTGTGGAGAATCTGAAACAAATGCAGGACCTTAGCCTTCAGTCGGACATTTAAGACCAGCACCTGAAACATGTAATCCCTAATGACATGTCATTCGTGTCGTAAGAATTCTTAAGGTTCAAACGAGATTACTTATCCGTCAATTGCTCAAAGCATCGATATACACACATTTTCAAGTCAGTTTATAACAAACACAATATAACCGATAATCAATCAAACTATCATTAATAAGATTATAATTTATACAAACTTACCCCGATAACTATGGTTGTAATAGTCGAATTGAAGTCTAGTCCAAAGCTTTAGCTGTTCCTCGATTTGAGTCTGATTGTTGTTTATCTTAATCTAAATGGATAATTTCATTCAATTAAGTGCTTCAAGTATTCAATTCAATCAACAATTCATATTTATATAAAATTATGAAATTACCCCTAATATTTTAACTTTTCACAAATTAGTCCTTAAGCTCATAACTTGGAATTTAACCATTTTAACCTAAACCCATGTCAACCAATTCTACAAGGGACCTTGGAACAACCCATAATTACCAACATTTCACATTAATACCCATGGATTAACACTTTCAACAATTTAATCCCTAATCTCAAATTCATCAAAAAACCACTTAACAAAATAAGTTTATTTAACAAGCAAGATTGATAATCTATCAACTAACATCAAACCAGATTCAAACTCAACCATGGCAAGTCCCTCAACCTTTAACAGTTTTGCAAATTAACCCCCGGGCTAGCTAGATTAAGCTAATACGAGCTCAAAAATATAAAAATCATTAAAAACGTGACAAATTTACATACCATGCACTAGCAAATAGCTTGACCGAACTTGCTTCATTCTCTAATGGTGGAATTGATTTTAGGGAAAGAAAAATAGAGAAGATGATGCTTCATTCATATTTTATTTACTTAATTATTCTTTTATTTACTAAATTACTTTTTTAGCCTTAAAATTTCATTTAAACTACCATAATACCTTTCCATAAACATCAACCAGTTTTAAATGTGGTATATTTACCATTCAAGTCCATTGATTTACATTTTTTAAAGTTATTTGTACCATTTAACTAATAGAATTCAACTTTTTCAAAGTTTACGATTTAGTCCTTTTTACCTAATTAACCATTTAGATTTCAAAATTTCTTAACGAAACTTTAATCCAACCCTAATATAATCCCAAAGACCTTAAATAAATAATAAAATATTTATTCTCTCATTAGAATTGTGGTCCCAAAACCACTGTTTTCGATATCACTGAAAACAGGCTGTTACATACACATATCCAACATATACAAATTTTTACTACTACATGTCATATATGCCAAAACAAAACACTTCCAACTAGTCACAATTTGACCATTTCTAAAACACATACATATTTACATACCACAAATGACCACAACCAACATTTATAACCTAGGTACATGCCAAAACCAACAAAAAGATCATTCATCAGTATTTGTGTACGGTATCGTCACTGGATGCCAAGTTGGTGATAGATCTACTAGGTACCTAACCTGCGCACGAGAAAATAAACGTATGCTGAGTATAACTCAGTGGTGCTTCCATAATTTGAGTAATTGAACAAGGTACAATCTATTTAATTACACAAATAAAAGTTCAATTCAAGTAATAAAAGAAAGCATATTTATTTATATTACTTCATTCCTCTTTTGAAACTTAATAATCAATTCAAACATAATAAATTTCAAATATCATCACATTTCTATTTTATACATCCAATATAAATTGTCCAAAATTCACATCCAACTTTATTTCCATTACCATATTCAATTTCATCACTTTCTTTTTAATCCCCCCTATTAACATGACTTAGACTTGGACTCAGATACAACCAATACACCAAAGTTTGGCTCCCAGAGCCAAACAAAATAATCTGTAAAAATAAATTGCGCCCAGCGCTAGCCAGTAAATCTGAAAAATGGGTGTCTAGCACTCCCCGACACATAGTCGTAAAACCCTAAACTTTCCTATCTTATGACATGCCAATTATACCCAGCCCTGCCCAAACAGTTTATAGTGTAACGTAATTCATAATTCAATTCCTCAATTTCATATTTCAATTTCATCAATCCAAATAATTCAATCATTTGAATATACACTCATAGCAACATCTTTTCTTTCCATAACAAAATAAATTTCAATTTCAATAATACTCAATACAATCCAAAACACAAGTAACCAATTCAACCATTTCAAACACATCACCTTAAATCAACTTGTAACTTACCTTAATTCACCATATATACAAATGCTCAATACAATAATTTAAATAGTTTAGATTATAGAAACACACACCATAATTTCTGAGCTACTCGTCGACAACCTTGCCTTTTCCTTTCTTACTCAATATTCCGGTTCAATGTTAGCTACGAGTTAAACATATATAACAAATTAATATTTTACATACCATTTCATATTTAATTACAAAATTTATACTACTTCAACATGAATTTCAATTTATTCCTCGAAACTAGTACTAACATAATTTATTAAATATCTTTCCAACATTAAACCAAAATTTCCTAGATTCCCTATAAGACTTCCTATTACTCAATTAAACCCCTTATTTTGAATTTAATTATAATTTAGTCCCTAATGTACAGTTTCATGAATTAGCTTTACAAAGTAGTCTCATTTAACTTCCAACCTTAAAATCTATCACAACAACACCAAAAACTAAAATTTTTCTATGATGGCAACTTCCATATTTCAACTATTCCAAAAATTCCAACACGAGCAAGCTAGCTTATGATCTTAAGGTTCCAAAAATATAAAATTTATGCAAAAAGGACCAAAGTTTACTAACCAATTTGAGCTTCAAAGCTTAAAGGTTAATGGCTGAATATGCTTCTTCTTCTTCTTAAGTTCGCCATGCAAGAAAAATAAAGCTTAAATTTTTTTCTCTTTCCCACTAAGCTATTTGTTTCCTAGTCTTTATTATTTCATTTTCAATTTTATTTTAACATGATTTACTAGTTAAATATTATAATATATTTAACATATAATAAATAATATCAATCATAAACATCCACTATTAACAACTTATATAAATAATGGTCTATTTATTTAATAAGTCCCTTACTCTAGTCTTACCATGTAATTTAATATTAATTACTACTTTTATCAAATACTTAATTTAGTCCATGTAATTAATTTGAACACTAATTCGATAAAATTATCTTACATTCAATTATCTTCTAAGGTAATTCTATAAATATTTAATAAAAATATTTACGAGCTCGATTTATGAAAATAGAGTCTCAAAAATACACTTCTCGACACCATTGACTTTCGGGTTGTTACACAGTTGTTCCTTGTAAATGGGCAATGAGTGAAGTTATATTGGGGAGGAACAAGAGACAATTTCAAGGTGGTCTACTATCTTGTTTGTGAAACATGCATTGATGACATGGATGAACAAGTTGTGGACAGTGATGAGGATCCTGAAAAGGCACATCAAGCTATTGCCAAGGTCTAACTATATCTTGGACTTTGTACTCGTGGACTTTTTATGTAACATGATGTGTTAATAGTTGTATAATTTGAACACGAACTTTTGATTACTTCTTTTGTTTAGTTTCAGATGTTAATAGTTGCATGTTTAATTTTCAGAACTCAGTAGGGTGAAAGTTGAGTACTAGGAATTTTAGATGATAGTTTTGTGAGTTTTTGGACATCAATATAGTGAAATTGCGATATTTGAGGAGGGATATCGCTATATATTTGACAGATTCAAAGGGAGGCCAAATATCTTTTGGATATTGTGACGCCTACCATTGGATGTTGCGATATCCCTAAAATTTCAAAAAATTTAAATTTTGGCCAACCTATAGTGGTATCACTACACTAGGCCCTCGATGTCGCGATGCTATCGACAGACTTGAGGTTTGGGAGGGGTCCAACACCTATGATGTCATGATACCTATATCGAGTTAGGTAATACCCGGTTAAGGTATTACAACCCAAGTGTGTGGCCCTATTTTAACCCTAAAACATTCAAAAAACCCCCAAAATCCCTAAAATTTTCTCACTTCTCCTTTCTTGACTCACATTACACATCTTTTGTCATATTTTTTTCTCTCATCCCTTTGCTTTGTTATTATAGTTCTTCTTTGTTCCTTCCTTATATTTGTAGGTCTCTCCCTTTTTGCTTGGAAACCCTTACATCAACAAGAAGTACAACAAGAGGACCTCCACCTTCATCATTAGCAACGAGTTAAAGTTTTTATTCCCTTATTTTGATACATTGTTGTGCTTATTGTTGCTTTTTATCCCCTAAATGCCCCACGATAGATGAAACAAATTAGATCCCAATATGCATCCATTCAATCACTTGGATTTGACCATGAAAAATTTATTTTGAAAGAGGCTGAAGAATATTTTTTTACACTTCGGAGACAACCGTTCATCCAAAAAAGTGATTTTGATTCTAGCTCATACTTAGAAAATAAAGTTTTGGATTTCATCCGATTTCACGGGTGGCAGAACTTTTGCCTCCGATCTATAGTTCCTATGGTTATACATGTAGTCTTGTAATTTTATGCCAATTAAAGGTTTATTGAAAGATGTCAGGTATATGTTAGGAACCAGGAGGTGGGCATCTCTCTTATTGACTTGTGTGAATATTATGGCATCCTATTTTATGAAAATAATGATATTGAATTGATGGACTTAACAAGCTATTGTGGCATAGATATGGGTCCCATAATGTCATACCTGATAAAAAATAGGGGGAATAGGAGCGAGAGGCAAAATTGAGAAGGTCAATCTTGTTTAATCGTGCATTAATGTCTCCTGTAGCAAAACTTTGGATGGAACTTATTTGTACTTGGGTCAGCCTCGCTCCTAAGGTTCAAATAGTTAACGCTTTTTGAGCTATTTTGTTAACCTCTATTTTGCAAAGAAAGCGTGTTTGTTTAGAAACTTGAATTTACCAGCTTATATTGAACTATGTGGAAAGCGACTCATTGAGAATCTATTTTACCCATTAGGTCACAGATTTATGCTGGCGAGCTGAGGTAGTTATAGATCTCACTGAGTTGCACCATCTCCCTATTATGTATATAATTGGAAACTTTATGCTACGACACTTCCAAAAGCTTCAGGAGCAACAAAATCAAGAGTGGATTTGTGGTCTGATAGTACATTGAATAGGGCCCAAATAGAATAGATTTTAGAGCCGTTTGTGAATTTATTCACTTGTGATGTTCATAGTGTGACATACCTTAATCCTAAGTGGATAATGGACTATGTATGCATGACTCGTATATTTTGATTTAAGCAAAAGCATGAGTTCAAATGGATAAAGAACCGAAAGCTGGTGTGTTGGGTGTACAAATTATGCAGTATGTAGCATCATTCACAATAGTGGAATTATAACCCAAGAAATGGGTAAATGATATTCTCTCATTGGCATTACATGATAGATGAAAAGTAAATGTGCTTACAGGTCGTTTGTATTTGTGATAAATGACTTGATTCCTATTTTATAGTAATTGATTTTTCATGAAGGAAGATGTAATGGTTACCATTAGAAAAAATAGGATCATATTGGGAGAACAGATTTAAACCAAAGAGATTAAAGATATCTTATGAGGGTAACACACTTATGACAAGGTCATTAAATGAGCACCAATCGAGTAGTTTTCGTAATGGTATGTAACTATGGAGAGCTCAATCACGATACTATAGTGAAATAATTTCGTGACTAAATGAATTTATAATTAATGGGCGAAAATATGGAACTTAATTATAAATCATATGAGTCTGAATTATATATATCCAATCGATCCCTTCGCTAACTCATTGAAACCATAAATGAATTGTATAAAGAATCAAATGAACAAAAATGGATGGAAATGATAAAGTTAGATAAATGCGTCACACTCGAAAATGAATGTGTTTTCTCACTAAGTATGTAAATGACTTAAGAATTAATTTAAGTTTTTCAAACTATTATTTAATCAAATAATTGAATTTTGAAAATGAAATTAAATTAATTGGTCATTGTGAACATATTAAATATTAAAATTAAATATATTTTCTTATAAATTATTTTATGGTAAAGTTGTTATGATTTTAACAGAATTATAATTGGGTTAAAAAAATTATTTAATTAGAAAATTAATTTATCTAATTGAATTCATTTAATAAATAATTTTTATTTTGGGAAATAGAAAAACTTGTATTGGGTTGGATTAATTTATAAAGTGTTGGGTTAAGAGTTTAGAAAACACATATAATTGGACTCGATATATGAGAGGCCCAAAACCTCCCATAAAACATCTGAGGGGTGGCAACCCTAGTATATTTAACTGGGGTGTATCGCCCCCTCTCTCGTAATTAAACTAGGAGTCTAGTTTTTCTATCAAATAAATATTATTTATATTCTATTCATTCAACCAGGATTCTCCTACCTCTTTGGTATAACTCTTAACAACACAAGTTATACACAACTTACACAACTTTGAGATATTGTTATTCTGCCCAAAAATAGTGGGAAATATATTTTCTAAGTATAAATTCTATTTTTTAGGAATAACAATTCTACTAATTACTATTGAGAGATAATTATTTTCCTACTAAAAGTAAGAAATTATTTTTGGTTCTGTGTTTGATTCATGATTGTTTAAGACCACACTCGAAGTGATTCATGGTATGAGAATAGAGGAAAAGGTCGTGTGATTGAAAACGAAAACTACTAGGATTCGAATTGCATAAAGCACAAATATTTTCCGGGAAAAATTTATTGCTATTAATATCATAAACTAGATCGATTTTTAAAATTTTAATTTTTCACTATGATAGAAAGTTATTTATTAAACCAAATTTTTCCAACAAAACCAACCTCCTTGACACCGTCCCCTTCCTTCACTTTTCATTGATACCATGTATCAACAATACTATATGGATTGTTGTCATTAATTTTACTTTGGGTTGTGACTGTAGCGCCCCAAACCCAGTAGAGATAGACTGACCCAAACTTTGAACGTCACATTAGCCATCGAAGTGACTCTCCGTTAAAAGATCACAAAACACATCGACCAACCATGCACACCACGTATTTGCAATATGAATTACTAAAAATCATCCTAGATACATGCCTTTCTAAACACACCATAAATAAAATATCAGGCATAAGAATTTCATTTTTTAAGTCCCAACGAACCCATCTCGTGGTGAACACATATCAGGAACCCTTAAATAGCTCTCAAATGCTTGGCGAGCACAAGCTCGTGACCTACCTGCGACACCCATCTCGCTTCTGGCTCTGCGAAACCCTGTCACTGGCGAACTAGAAATACACGTCCCTTTTTATTTTGACAGATTGCCCGTGAACCCCTCTAATTGGTTAACTCACTTTTATTTGGCAAACTTACTCACTCGGTGAACCTATGACTTTGACATGTTAACCTACCATGGCGAGCACATGGTCCTGGCAAACTCATCCAAGTGGCGAATATGCACTCTGGCAAAGACTATGCTTTGGTGAGTACTAACCTTAGCAAACCCCTTTAAGACGACGAACCCACCCTGATGGCGACACTAAGCTATGGTGAGGTCCTTTTCCCTTTTGCGACCCCTAGCTTGCAATATACAACATTAACTCGCAGGTTTTTTTTTCAACATACTATGATCTTTGTTTCATACATATCAAGTTGTTATTTTAATTCAAACATACAAGTGGTATGAGAGCGTACCTTAATTCTAGACGTTTCCTTAACCAACATAAGTTCATTAGCTCATAGATTTGAATAACATTTAACATGTATAGAATCCAATCAAGAATGCACTCATCCAAGAAAATGTAAAGTCCAAAATCCAAAATTAAATAGTTTGTATTGTTTGTTTACAACCTGTAAAAATTTATTTAAAAATCGAAGTCTACTTCTAATCCTGTGGGACAGTCCCACATTGCCTTTCACTTTAGGGTTTGAAAACATGTCACATACTCAGAAGGATTTGCCTTGGGATGGATCACCGGGTTGTCACACTTCACCACAAATCCTGCTAACTACTTATCTGCAAGGTATATGGAAATAGTGTGTGAGCTTATTAAAGCTTAGCGAGTGCTCAGGCATACATCACATACAAACACTTCAAACATACTAGCAATTAAACATGCTTCAACCGTTCATATAATTTACAATATTCATACAAAATATGGTGATATATTGGTAATTTTGTGAATGTGAAGCATAAACATATTTATACGCATTGGATAAGCGGAACTCAAAATCTCTCCAAATGACTCAAAGAGTCGTGCACTATCTCTAATAAGTGTAGCATGAGTGCTCACAATCTCCAAAACACTCCACGCTATCTACAGTGAATAGAGTTATGCTTGACATTCCCTTATCTCTCCAACGCTATCTCTGGGCCATAATACACAGAAAAAAGGGTGAGTACTCACAATTCTATGGCATGTCAATGCTATCCAACCGTTTCAAGCATTCACAATGTCAACATATCATTTTTATCACATTAATTATGCACAAGTAGAATAAAGATCACAACACTGCAAAGCTCACACATAGTAGTTTGTATAACACTATATCATGCTCTCATGCATTTAAGGTTCGCATATAATAAGGGCTCACATGCAATATGTGGGTCCACACATATCATGTTGTTCTCACATTTCATATAGTTCACGCGAAACATGTAGATATAGGGGTTCTCATGACTTAGTTGCCCTTTCAAGTCTCGAGAACTTGTGTTTAAATGCAATACACGAAAGCATTCACCTGTGTTTAAATGCAATACCTTATCCCTACTTGATGAGGCTCCTCCACTACCTTCGGATTCACACAACAGCACACAAAAATTACTTAACATTCTAAACAACTAGAGTAACTACCTACGATTTAGCAGCTCACCATTCTCCTAAATTCTAGCAGGCTCACCTCATAGTAGTTTAGATCTCCTAACTACTTCAATCAATCTCAATTAAATCCTCAATTTTCACTTCCTAACATCATATCTAGTGCCTAATTACAAAACTAGACCTAAAATTATACTAATATCATAATTCAACATTTTTCAAAAACTCAAGTATGTTTTCAATCTTTTGAATGAAAAACCATTTGATTCGTGAAAATTCTTTAAGGACTTATTGAATCTAGTTTATAAACCTCTTGTTTATGTCAAATTGAGTTAAAAATCATTTTAAAATCATCAATTAGCTCTCTAATACGAGATTCACCATTTTTATGTAAAATTAAGCTTTAAAATCATAAATCTTATGTCTTCTTGCTTAAATCTATAAAAATATGGTTTAAAATCACACTTTAAATGTTTAACCTTAAGGAATCAGAATGTTTAGCTTTAATATGAAGATCACCACGAAATTGAAGCAATTCAAGCAAAATGAACTAAATGTTAATAGAAAATTGGAGAAGAAAGAGTGAATTTCTTTTGAAATTTATGAGGAAAAAGGTGTTTGGAAGCTAGGAAAAACAAAATGATGAAGGAAATTTGAGAGAAAACTCTTAAGTTTCAAATCTAACTAAATTTTGACATGGTTGAATGTGTGGAGGGAAAGGACGGTGGGTGGTCTTATATAGCCGACCAAATTTTAAAATTTTGGCTATTTACCCCCAAGCCCCCTCCTATTTTCTCCCTTGTTTTAATAACTCCTATCTCAATTAAATCTCTTAAGTTACACATTATACCTTTAATTTAACTATTGTTCCAGTTTAATCCTCACTAATATTTTTTTATTAAGCCATTATATTTATTATTATTACCTCGTTATTTATTTTATGTTATTAATTTTTAATTCCTACGACACTAAACCCAATATCTCACTCGAGCCCACAATTAAATTACTCGATTCTACTAACCCAATTTTTGGGGTGTGATAGTGACAAAATAAATATGCGTGCTAGGCTTAATGTCGTGTGGAATATTTTTATTATGAAATGACAACTGCTTTAGAAAATATAATTGATGAGCTTAATAAAGGTGAAAAACTCAATGGAGAAATTTTTGAAATACAAAGTATGAAAATCCAGTATGTTTAAAGGAATAAGAAGTTCATCCGGTTTTAAATAATATTTTGGAAGAGCCTGGAGATGGGAGCATGACCCAACATAGAAGGCATCAAGAGATTCTTGGAAAATGAAAAATTCCATTACTAACATAATCACATTATGTTGCTAAATAGTATAGAAAATGACATCATGCATGAGTAAAAAAGCATGAGACAGTAAAAAAAAAAAAAAAAGTGAATTGCCCTTAAGGTGAAGTTTGGAGGCATCTCGGTCAATAAGCTCAAGAAGCTTAAAATCAAGTTTGACACTTACAAGAAAAGACCTAATCATATTATGAGGTAACATGTAAGAAAAATATCAAACATGATAGGTAAGCTAAAAGATGCAGATCACACTATATATGTATGATGAACAACAAGTTTAGACACTTATTTGGTCCTTGTCACATGTCTAACCATTAAGTGGAACTCTGTCCGTGCCTACATGAAACCTTTTGATTTGGGGGGTGTTGTTACACATACTCTGGTAGAGGTACCTTCGCTGTACAAGAGGCCTCACTAATGACCTACCCTTCCATGGAAACTACTTTGCTTTTTGTATGCTTTGCCTGGAACCAAAGGTACACCATTAAACCACTTAGGCAACTCAACCATACCAATAGGATGGTTGTCCCTTATCATCTACAAACCTTGCAACCCGGTCACATCACGTTACATTGCCAACCTAACAAGGGAACCATTGAATGACAAGCCCACTTATTAAAGGACATGTAGCATAGGGAAGTCAACCTTTATGCATCTCTCTTGAATCTATAACAAAAACTTTCTTCGTTCCTCTTCCACCCTCTTTTTCGATAGCTCTCTCTCTCTCTTTAAACTTTTTTAGCCTATTATAGTACCTTAATCACTTCCTCATCTCTTCATGGCTCTCTATCCTTAATGTGAATCATTATCTCCTCTCAATCACATTTAGTGACCAACAAATTCAATTTACGTACTTGTATAAGTTTGAAAAAGAACCCACAACAATTTGTAAGAGATTTTATAAATAATGGCCTTCACTTAAGCCCACTTCCCAAAACCTAATTTTTTTTTAAAAGGTGAAAAGATTTTATCCATAACTGTGCGCATAAAATGGACCAATACAAAAATTTTAATGTTTTCAAATTGAAGTAACCAAGCAGAGAATGAAACATATTTCAATAACAAGATGATTTTTAGAAGATCGAGAGGATATGAATGGCCCTATTTCCTCTCAATCTAGCTAGCTTATTTGCTTCTTCATTAGTTTCCCTAGGGCAGCAGGCAATGGAGCACTGTAGTACGATTTCTTTTTGTTGATTGTATCACATTACTCAAAGGCATAAGGATCTCAACCTTATGATTAAACAACTTCATTGTTTTGTTGCAATCACCCTCGATGATCAATATATAATCCTTAATTCACTTGGACGCAAAAAATGGCATGCATGCTTCCTTAATCGCCAACACTTTTGCACTAGAGGCATCGACATTAACTTCAACACTCCTGATTGTGGTGCACTCTATCGAGCCGAAGGCCTCACCCTTTTATATTTTTTCTTCAATCTAAAACACTTAGAAAACTTAATTGCCAACACTTTTGCACTAGAGGCATCAACATTAACTTCAACACTCCTAACTGTGGTGCACTCTATCGAGCCAAAGGCTTCACCCTTTTATACTTTTTCTTCAATCTAAAACAATTAGAGAATCTAGAATTATTATCTTTTATAAAGGTTTTAATCCCAAGCCACCTAATTGTAAACCACTAGACCAACCGACTAGCATTAACAAATTTGATGTTAAAGACCATGTCATTTTGGTTGTGGAACCAAATTAACCAAGCAACAATGACAAAAGCTACTTTTTCAAATCTTATCACTCACTGTATGAGGATGAGCCTACTATCAAGCAAGGAAAGCTAAAGTAGGCTCCATAGGTGATATTCACTTAATACTCAATATATTGCAAATGTGTTGCTAGAACCTCTAGTTACACTATACATTACAAGCAAAGAATGAGTGTTGTTTTGTTTCGAGCTCACCACCATAAAAGGGGCAACAAGCCGAATAAAATGATATAATTCATCACTTTGCCATCTCACATTGGTAAGTAATCTAACTTTATTTTGCTTTGTGGCAAGTAAAATAGTAGTGCATTCAATTTTTTTAGATAAATATTAAAACTATACATGAACTTTGAACTAATGTGCAATTTTATATATGAAATTTAGATTTGATTCAATTTTACAAATCACTAACATTATCATATTTGCATCATTTGGCATTGATATATTGCATACACAAACAATTATATTAATCCAATAAGAAAGTAAATGTATACAATTGAATCAAATCAAAGTTTCATGTATACATATGAACCACAATTCAAGTTTCATGTACATAATTGCACAAAATCGAAATTCATATATCAAATTGCATATTAGATTAAAATTCATGTATAAATTTAAATTTTTATGAATATACTTTAATACTTGTTTATAATAGAAATTTGAAATTTGATTGGTTTTTGTTTATGGATAACGTTAGCAATAAATACTAAACATTTTTTAAAGCAAAATATTTTTATAAAATCCCTGAATCACCTATACTATATATATACTTTTTTTTAATAGAAATATAAATATTTTAGAAAACAGAAAATTCAACCGTTTTCAAGTTAGGTAAACTTTTTTTTTTCTTGTTTTTCTGCACACATCAATAATGGATTTGTTACAATTATATTAAAATATATGATTACATAGAATCAAATTTAGACATTGAACCGGTTCAAACGTAATTTTAGAAATTTTCTTTTAAAATCAGTTGAATCTCTTATATATCAGTTATATTCAAGATTTATTTGAAATACTGTCACAATAATCAAACCTTAATTGACAAAGGGAAAATAGAAATAAATCCTTACCTTAACAACTGGATTAACACTTGTGGGTTACTCATTTACCATTTTAGTCATCTCATCCAGAATCTTTAATAGATCTGAAAATTGATTTAAAGAAAAGGAAAAAAAAAAAGAATTAAGTAGATAAGAAAATTACAAAGTGGCAGACCGCCAAAAAATTAGTTAATCTAATGTATAACCATTGATGCGATTGAATTAATCTACATTAAGATGTGGAAGCTTGCTTGCACCTTCATCGCGACATGGCATTTGTGGGAAATTTGTTCCACTCTCCACCTGCTCCTGCTTTGTCGAAATACTTGGATCTCCTATATCCTGCAAATATATAATCTCACTTCAAAGTATTATTCGCCATGCAATGGATTAAATTTTCAATAATGGATAAGATTTTGTCCCTGAAAGATTGATGTGATTTGCATAAATAATGTTATTCATTATATAGACATTTTTTCTGTGACCTTGTAAGTCACATCTCTACTAATCTTGGTATTTTCTCATCGTGAATTTTTTAATAATATTCTCGATGGAGTTGAAAAACAAACCCTAGTATAAGAACAATGCCTCATATTGTTGAAGATTCGACTAGTAGCTCAACAAACGTGCTTTCAAAAAATTTTCCCGAAAGAACTGACCCCCTCAACAATTATTATCTTCATTCGTAGAAGGAAAGGTAACAAAAATTGATATTCAATTTGTTAGATATAACTTTTTTTTTTTAGAAAAAGAAATATAAAATATTATTAAGAATTATTATACGAATGCAACCGAATTACTAAATGGACAGTGACTTTGACTTGGTATAATTAGAATTTTAGTTTCATTTAAAGGCATTTTAATATTATTATTTTTGCTTCCTCCTCTCAAATTTTAATTTTAATTTGGTCTTTTCATCTCATAATGAATGAACTGAGTTAAAAATCGAATTTAGTGCTTAAAAAGAAGCTACCTTAATAAGAGGGAATGATGTAGGAGAGGACATGAAAGCAGAAAGGAGCTCCGTTGAACTGTAGTTGTGATGCCATGATGGAAGACCATCGTTACTTGACGTGGTGGTGACATGGCAACCCCCCATTTCACTCATGTTTGTTCCATGTCCCATCGGATCATACACCGTATTCATTGATGATTGATTCCTATACAAACATATATTAAGGTAAGAATTTAAGCGTAACCCTTTTATTATATATTTATATGGGAATTGAATGGTATAATTAGTATACCTAACAGGAATGCAAGGAGATTCAGATCCTGCACAATACTGAGTTGGGTTTTGGGATTGTCCATTGTCTGGCAACCAACCCACCACGTCATTTCCAAATGAGTTTGGCATCCCTTCTTGCGCATCCAAGTACATCTACATTTTTATATGAGTCATAATTAATAATTAAATATTTATATTTATGAATTTTTGTATTATTTTCAATTTTAGTAAAAGTATCATGAAGATCCTTATACTAGCATTTTGCTAGATAAATTAATCTCTGGATGTGGCTGACAAAATAATCAGACAGTTCTATGTGACATGCTAAGTATAACTCATGTTGACATAAAATGACTAGTTTTAACAATAAAAGTGGAGGAAATTTTTAACAAAAGGACTATTTGCTATTTGATCTAATGTACAGAGATTAATTTATCTATTTTTTACCTTTATATTTCATATGTTTGAGATTAATTTACCTGTACACTGGATGGATCAGTGAAAGAAGATAAATGATTCGTCATGAGATAATTCTGCAATATCATTAATTTAAAGAAAGAGTTTAGAATTAAATAAAATAATATTAGTATAATCACTTAATCCATAAAGAGATAGATATGATATCAACCTTTCTTTGAGTAATACGTGTTAAAACTTGTTCAAGGTTCTTCTCGCACGATTCAAACTCGGCCATGGATGTGAGTGTTAAAGGCTCAGGCTCATACACCCTTTATACAATTGAAGTACAATAATCATCAAATGGAGTAAATTAAATTAATTCAAATTAAAGCAATATATATATATATAAAGAGGTTTAGGTAATTAATAGTATAATAAGTCTCCTAACCTTAATTGCTCCTCGGCCAATTGTATTTGTTGTCGTAAATTATTGATTTCCCGATGAAGTTCCTATTCATATTTCTAAAGGCCTTAATTATATTATTAAGCTTCATACAAGAGAAATAATACTAAAATGTGTACCTCTACATTTGAGTTAGTGGTAGTATTTGTAGTAGAACTGCATAGAAACATTAATTGAGATATCATAAATTTTAAATAAATATTAATATCATGTGTTTTAAAAGAATATGAATATGAATGATAAAATTTTATATCGGAAAATATAAACTTCGATTCCGATTTAGAAAGAAGATTGCGTCGGAAGAAAAAACCTTGCAAGTTGAAGAACAAAATCATGTTCAGCTTGAAGTTTCTTCAAGGTGCTTAGCAAAATCTGAAACATAAAAAGGAAGGGTAGAAATCATGAAATATGTTATATTTGGAGCCATATAATAAGTGATGCCAAATTACCTCTTTATTCCGTACCAAGCTGCAATTAAAAAAAAAAAGAAAAATACTAGTAAAATATTAAAAAAAATTCAAATTTTAATATCTGCAAAATCTCTTATCTTTGTACTCGAAAAAGATTTATCCTTTAAATCAAAATCCCTACCATCCTCTATCTTGATCAGGTAAATTTATGTATCGGCTAAGCACATCTTCAATTCTACAAGGAGTTGAAAAAAAAACATGATAAGCATGAACATGATAGTTGTAATTCAATAGGATGCGATTAGTAAGGGGTACCTTTTTTTGCCTGAAAAATGACTGACACGACCAGATGGTGAGAACATGATGAGAGCAATTTCGATGTCGCAAAGGATGGAAAGCTCATAAGCTTTCTTGATTAGTCCATTTCTACGTTTGGAGAAGGTGACTTGTCGGTTGGTATCATTCTCGATCCTTTTAATTTGAAGTTTAACACGACCCATGAAATGGGAGATGGAAATTCAAGATGGACAGGGAAAAGAGAAGAAATGAGCAGTATGTTTAGTTTTGGTATAGGGAATTGTAGGCTTTTTGGGATGTTATGAAGGGGTGATATTATGATATAGTTGAAACTGAAGAGGTCAAAATAGAGATACCGAATAAAAAGAAGCAGAGCATAGAGTGAGAGTCATAGCTAGAAGGGTGGAAGGGTTTGTTTTCCAAATAGTGAATGGGCGAAATTATCTCCCTCTCTTTCATACCCTTAATTAGATGGTTTGTTTCAATGCTGCTACTTGAATAAGATCCTATTCAACCAACATCTTTTTTTCTTTTCTTTTCTCTCCTCTTGTAAACGTTTTATTTTAACATTTCACCTGCCATTTTCATAAAATTCACAACTTCAGGTTTGTATGCCTTGGATTCACCTTGCTCTCTCAGCTCGTCTCAATTTGAATCCTAGTTAAATAATTAAAA